>JAFVLL020023352.1:66103-93220 GCA_021397915.2 Tor tambroides | reverse complement strand
CGTAAGTCTCCACTAATTGGCCTGTTATAACCTGAACCATGCTGAGGTTGATCTTCTCGTAAGACCACATGAAGCTGTCAAACAAGAAATGAACATAAACATAGTTATTAAATTCAGTCCTAGCAAACATATGCAAGTGTGTTGGAATGCAGTTTATCTTGGGTAAGTTTTAACTGACTGCAATCATTTGAAAAATGCTTTTGAAAGCCACTGTTTGTTGACATATGTAAAATGTTTTTGGAGTCCTTATAATAAAATGCCCCAGAGAAGTATATGGACATTTAAGCCACATTTAAAAAATAAAAAAATAAAAAATAAAAAAAAGCATGAATGGCTTTGGATTATATAATCATATCAAAGCAATAGTCATTTATTTTCATTTGAGCAAATCACCTCGCAAAAATTATACACACACACAAATCTAAATTAATACAAAAGTGCATTACTACTTTCTGGTTGTCAAATGTACTGTAAGTATAATATGTCCACAGTTAATGTAACTACAGCTATGGTTGTTTTTTTAGGGGACCAGTATGAACCTGAAGCAAACCCAAACCCAAAGAAAAAAAAAAGAAATTTAAAAAATAATAATAATTATTATTAAATTAATTTAAAATAAAAGAAAATAAAATAAGTGCTGTCTCACCTGTATGATCCAAAAAAAACTTTTTGGCAGTCAACAAGAAGAAATTTCTGCCCCATTCCTCCATGGAATTTTACCCCAGATTTGCAACAATATTCCTGGCCTTTCACTGTGCGTATCCTCATATTCTATAGCCAAGGGAAAAAAGAAAAAAAAAAAAAAAAGTTAGATACATTTTAGCAAGAAAACAAGCAAACATAACTATGCAAGTATGCATATTTGGCATGCTGTCTGAGGGGAGTGTTCTGAGCTCGGAAATTAGCCCCAGCCCAGAGAGCTCCCCCATTATCCCAAGCTGGGATAAGAATAGTTAGGATTGAGGAGTTGTGGTGGAGGAGGGATGCCAGAAAACTGTCGTGAGACAAAAGTATGTTTGCTGTATACATATTTACTATTGTGCTGATTAAGTTGATTATCTGAACATGCTCTACCTGTACTAATTGGCTGATTGGTTGAACGTGCTCCTCCCAAACTTAATAAAACATCAAGTACCACAATGTCTCAGGCACAAGCCTGAATGTTCAGATGTAATTAAGAAATTTGGTAACACTTTTGATTAGAGAACACATACTGTATCCACTACAAACTAAATTTTTCCCTCAATAGACTGCAAATTTGCTGCTTATTAATAGTTAGTAAAGTAGTTGTTGACTTCAGGTATGGGGTGGATTAAGGGATCTAGAATATCCAGAATATGCCATTAATATGTGCTTTATAAGAACTAATAAGCAACTATAATAGTGAATAGTGTTCCCTAATCTACAGTGTTACCAGAATTTAAATTCAATTTAAATTAGTTTTGTTCTGAGAGAGTTCTCAAAAAGTAGTACTGAAAATATGATCGATTGCCCTAAAATTCTAAAGCAATATAACTTCCGCCTCTGAAATAATTTTCCTTTTTGCTGACGTGCCAATTCTCTCTTACTATTCCTCCAACCACCTTTTTTTCCTTCTGGTTTGTAAGATGCACTTTTCATCCAATCAGTTCCCAATGAGTAAAGTCCCATCCAGCGTGTTTTTCCTACTGAATTTACCGCAAACATATGATTTTACGAGAAATTACATACAGACATTGGTAAGTCTGTTTAGCAAAAACAAAATGAAAGGCAAACAAACCTCAGTATTGCTTTGCAAACAAAGATAATGACAGTAAGCCTGTCTGGTGAAGCCAAGGGTCAGTTCTTATCACTACTGCTAAAGCGACAAAGCTTATATGTACCATCTGTGTGCACCCAAACAACACTAATGACAATGGGAACGTCATGTGCAACTGTAAAATGAAAGGTTCTTGTGTCTACAGTGAAGAAAGTCTGTTAAATTTCATTTAAAATAATAAATCAAGCATAGAAATTTCAGGATCTGCTTCAGTAGCTGTTGCTATGCTGTGTAGTGACATTTGAATATACTGAGTTAACAGACATTCAAAAAATGTCAGTAGCAGAAAAATACTCTGATGATGGCACTTCGTGAGGTGTGGTGAGAAAAATCTTAATTGCAGCTTGTTTTTCATATAATAATAGTTAATACCCTCTGGGAAGACGTGGGAGGGACAGTGTTTCCAGTTCATAGCTTCTGTATATGGCTTGTCATCAGTACATGAATACTTCCAGGCGTCATCATATTTGACAGGAAAGTCCGCATGAATAAATGGTTAACTGATTTGCTTACAAAGAGCAAAGACAGTATTTAGTTGAAACTGATCATGTAGAAAATATTCCAGAATTTTCTTTCGGTGGGCATGGATATGTTTAAGTTTCTCAAAGAACTGCTCTTTCAATTCAACAACTTTCATTTCCTTTATCGCCCTGAACAAAGAGAGGAGAGCTCCGTAAAAGTAACAAGAGTAACAGCATGACAGGTTTGCAGATTGCTGTTGACGTTTTGTTTTTCTGGTTATGCGTTCTGTCAGTCAAATTTTTACATCGACATCAGCCCCAGCCATCAACTAGAAGAATATATAATGCAGATAAATGGGGAAATCTGGTCACACGCAGGAATCAAATATATGTATCTAATAACAAAAATTGCATTTGTTGCCCTTGACACCTGAATTTTTGAAGCTCTTGGATCAACATGGTCACAGATATACAGTTGCTGTCTTCCTCAAGAGCTCGAAAGTCGCAACTGTGTGAAGTGTTTTTGGCCGGTTCAAAATCGGTGTTTCTCTCAGGACGACAGAAAGCCTTTTTAGCATGGTTGTAGCAAACGTAGGTGTGTAATTCATGTTTTATTAATTTAATATTTTCTCATTCTCATGCTGCCACAGAGAACAGGGATGCTTGTCAAATGGGAGCAGCATCATACCGTGTCTCTCTTTCTCTCGGCTGATGCACATGCTTGAGGAGCTTGAGGTAAACTGTGTCTCGTTCCCTCACAGGTGCAAAAGCCATGATGAAACATGCTTGTGTGGGGAGACATGTAAAAACTGAGCTTCATCTTATGACACTGTTCCTGCCTTTATGTTTGCAGTTGCTTCTTCTTCGTCCTGTAATGCTGTTTTTAGTGTGGTGATCTGGTTAATGCTTTTCCATAGTAAAAATATTCTCTATGGCTTTGTTTGAAATATTTTTAAAAAAATTAAGAAATGTTAATAAAATTGGCCTTCAATCAGTGTATGTTCATTTAATTTAATGCAAGAGATACTTTACAAATGAAACTGAACTGTTTATATTTTATTAAAAAATAAATAAATAAATAAAGTAACACTTTAGTATAGGGACCAATTCTCACTATTAACTAGTTGCTTATTATCATGCCTATTATTAACATATACTGTTTATTAGTACATATAAAGCAGATATTCTGCATGACCATAATCTACGTCCCTAATCCAACCCAATACCTAAATTTAACAACTACCTTACTAGCTATTAATAAGCAGCAAATTAGGAGTTTACTGAGGCAAAAGTCATAGTTAATGGTTTGTTAATAGTGAGAATAGCACCTTAAAATACTGTGTGACCATAAATAAATAATAGTAAATTAGTAGTATTTTCTGGTAAGTGTTATTACTGCTCTTTATAATTGCTCTTACAAATCCAGTCTACTTGAATTACAAAAATGAGCTTTGTACCTTAAAATGTACTGATAATCATCATAATAATACAGGTGGTTCAACAGAAAGCCTCGTGATGAATCAGAGTTCACCATAAGTGGCCTGTCCATAAAACCAATAAATGAATATAGCCATTGCACTGAGTCACACACACAAAGTCACAACACCGTCGTGGTAACACACATGATGCTGCATTTGTGTGCGCCCATCTCTAAAATAGGGATTAAACTGGGCCAGAATGATCTGGAACAGCATTTTGACAGTTTGTTTGTCAGTTCATTCCATTTCCTGTATGTTTTGAGTTCAGAGAGTATGTTTTGATCCAGCACACACATTCTGTCTCCTTTAGTGAGCGCACTCAGTCGAGAAAACCCTTTCATTCACAGGTTCATACACTGAGCAATAAGCTTCCCTCTTGTCAATGGTAGAGGGGCGACATATTTGTCTAGAGCGGCACTGTTCTCTTGAGCAGAACGGGACGCTCAGACACACTCAGACCCTCTCAGACACGCATTGCACTTCGCTTCACTGCCTGAACTGCGTTTCAGTGAAATCACATAATGAAACGCAACCAAATGCACACTTTCTGATATGCATCTTCTGATCTGCAGTAGCACTGTTGGCTTATTAAAAGGTGTATACGAGGCAAGGCAAGAATCACACCGCTGGACCAAAACATAGTAACATAAAGGTGTTTTGGAATATTTCTCCATCTCTATATTTTCTGTATTTTTGCATGTTTGTTTTCTAGCAAGCATAAGAGTGTTAATAATAAGTAAATTATGCTGTTTTGGGATGGAGGTCATTTTGATTTTGTCCTGACTTGAAGGCAGTATACAGTAGAATATGGACACTTACCCTGAGTTTTTGGATTTGGATGTCTTGTTTTTCTATCATATTGAGAAAGCTTTTGAAGTGATTGTAGTCGAGGAGAATGTAGACAGGAACACCCCTGACTGAGGCATCCACCACTTCTTTAAAGATGTCCACGTCGGTGAAAACATCCATTGCGATTGCTATGACCTGTATAGACATAAAAATGAAAACATAATAGAAACGTCAGCCTCCGAGGATTTTTGGGCATTCGCTTTCAGAACAGGCCATCTCTGAACAAAGCAGAGGTGCGAACCAGAGGTGTCAGCCCAGAAGCGGATTCAGTTTATTAAAACAGCACCCTTTGTTTTTCTGCAGATTCAGAAAAAAACACATCTAGGTCAATTTCAATAACTTGAAAGGTGGCTTTCATGAAACCGACAGGGGATGATATATATTTTCTTGGGCCTTTTGCCTAATATTAAACAGAAAGAAGTCAGGGGAGAAGACTACGGTTTGTATTATTAAAGGCTTAGTCCTAGCATTTGTTTTTCAGGAAGACCGACATTCCTTGTTTCAAGCCTTGACAGGTTTTATATGTTCCGTTAACGCTGAGTGACAATGAGTCTTAGCGTAAGTCGTATCTCGACACACCCTGTACAACATGTACTGATTAACAAATGATTAATAAAGAATTTCTACAGAATTTGATGAGACCTTGTCAGTATGAACAATGTCGTACAGCACGAGCGACCTTTACAGTTTTGTATTTCAAATAAAGCACTGAGGCTTTATGAGAGATTTTACCATGACTGAGGTGGTTAGGTACCACTCAGAGATGCACAACAGGGGTAAAACAGCAGTATGAAAAAAGATACTTCACAAAATAAAGGGTGAAAATAAGCAAGCCTTCAATTTTGCTTGTTTAGCTCATCACTTCCGTACATACTCACATTTTTAAACCAAGCATATCTTGTTTACTTAGACATGTGTGCTGTACTTTTCATTTACGGCTCATAGAGAGTCCTCAGACATTCTTATTCAAAGTGTCTCTTCTCATCCCCCATTTACTTGTTCGTGTGTCATTGAAATATTGAAAAGGCTTCATTACTGCCAGGCAGAATCAAAGCTAATAATATATTTTTACTGCTTTTAAGATTCCTTTGTTCTGAAAACACGCGTACAAGCAAAGCATTCGCGACACCACACTTGGAAGTACAAGTAAAAGCTTATAATGGCAATTATGATTTCAAAAGCTTGCAGGAAAAAGACTTTTCTCACACCTGCTTCCACTCTTTTATGCAAAAACCCATCAACACATCTACCAAAAAACTAAGTCAAATCCCCGGGAACCTCACATTGCTGATGTGCTGTCGATATATTCCATTGTATAATGTTCTATTGTCTACATAAATGAAACCACCTTCAGTTTAATTGAATCTTGGCTTGGCAGAGGCTAGTATATCAGTCGATATCATTTGGCACCCTAGATGAGGACCCTCCCCCCCAAACACACCCGACAAGTTACTGTATACATCGCTCAAGTGTTTCATTGCTGTGAGTCGACTCTAGGGAGTACATGTAATCAGAGCGCCAGAGCCACACGAGGTGCAGTTCATTCAGCACGCTGAAATTGGTTTGGTAAATCCACACCCTCCTGAGATGCTGTCCTAGGTGGCCGCCTAATGGGTCTGACTCTGCTCTGCACGGGAAACCTACTAAGATTTTTGTTCACATGCAAAATGTCATGCTTCTTGCACTGAAAGTGGAAACCAAATATTAACATCACTGAATCATACCAACAAATAAAGCATGTAGAAACTGCTCTTTAAGTTAAAAAGTGTAGGTCACCATTTTTTACAGTGTGTGAGGGCAACTACAATTTTCTCTGAGCATCATCACACAACAAATAAAAGTGATGACAAAAATAACCACAACAGCCAAATTGTTATAAACTGAACAACACTTCACAGGTTTCATAATTCTCAGTATCACCACATAATGAATTAATAACTTTAATTTATTAACAAATTAATTATAATTAATTATAACTGTAAGCATAACCAACCTTAAACAGATACATACTGTACACGTTAAGTGGTATGTAGCGAATCTCTTGATTATTTATATCATTGTAAAATGTAAACAATATTAATATCCAGCAATAAATTAAAAGTTACAGTAGATGCTTGTATCGTTGCAAAATGTAAACTGTATTATTATCGCTCAGCTCTAATCAGCTAAATATGACTATATTAATATATTCGAGGCATTAACATCACATAATCTATAATGTTGCACTGCATGTTGAGAGCTTGCAGTTTTTCAGAGAACTCTGTTTGGGTATCAGGGACAATATCTGAGAGAAATCAGTAATTTAGTTTTTGCATTGTTATGTAGATTGTAGATTATAATGTGTTAGTAAATAATGATTCACATATATGTATTCATTAAGAAACCTTTCTCCACTCACATACGGATTGTGAAGAAACAGGAAGTCTGGATTCTGTTGTGACTTCCATTATATAATGCTTAATCAAATGATATGATCACAAGTGTGGCCAACAGTGAACTGATGAGAGCCCATGTTTACGATACTGTTCTCAATCACACGCATGTATCTCAGTCCATTTCTGCACAATGTTCAATAGAAGCTCTTAGACATGCTGCCTCATTATTAAATGAGCCAGGGCTTTAATCATCTCTCATAATCAAAACACAAAAAAGATTGCATTGCTCAGAAAGGAGGCATTGCTTTCTCACTTATTACTAATAAAGACTGCTCCACACCCCAGTAGCAAGGATTTCTTTGCATGGCAAAATGTTGTTTTTGTTTTTTTTTCTGTGGTAAAGCTTGCTTCTCATAGGCACACCTAGATATTTCTGGCACTCCTGTCTCATCAACTGCGAAGGGAGTGATCATTTCAGCATTGCACATTGCACAACTAGTTCCATTGTTTGCTGTGCGTTTGTTCAGCACAGTTTAGCTGCCACTGTTGCTGGGGAGAGACTGCTGTAATTTGTACATGACTGATGCCTGAGGGAGAAAGTGATGTACCTGGGCTTATCACATCTTTAGCAAGAGTTCAAGACGTCACAACTGTGGGGCTGCTTTCAAAAGCCGTGATTTTTTTCTTTTCCTACACTCCTGTAACAATGCAACGGTTCATTGCTCTGACGGACAGCAATGCTGCTCTCATCAGTGCCTTGTACCAAAAACTTTTACCAAAAAATATTATCGACATCTACTTATTAAAAATGGTATTCAGACACAGAAAGAAAAAAAAATCAAACATTCACTACATTGGTACTACATTGAGTCAGTTTAAGGGTTTAATTCTAACGCCAAATTCAAAATATTTCACTTTCATTTTCATGGCAATTAAGCACATTCCCCAATCCTTATTACCATAATGAAAATAAATAAATAAATAAAAATAATTAAAAAGAAATAAATAAAAAAAAAATCAGTGGCTCTTTTTTTCCTGTTCTGCATATACAAACTAGGCAGTAACTATAGTAATTGCATTAACTGTGAAATGACTACTAACCAAGTAAGTCTGTATAGTTTATTTATATTACTCAGTACTTCATTTGGTAACTGCACTGTACTGTAAAGTGTGACCAAAAAATATAATTTGCATTATCCTAAAGTCAGCATGAAATGGAAATATAATGGAAATACATGTTTTCTTGTGATCTTTTTGTGAATGATACATCCATGCATGTGGACTGCAAGCTCACATTCAGTTAGCCTGCCTCCATCCAAGTTCCTACCCTACATTTTTTCTTTTTCTAAAATTTGTTTTATGCGGCCGTACAGTACCCTATGAAAGAAAAGATCTGTTGCTTCTTGTTACATTGTGACTTTAATGATAAAAAATAGATATGATATATTATTTAATGTTTAACTATCATAGCAAAATTTCTTGTACTGCCTCTCATAAATAAATACTTTTTTTAATGAACATCCCATTAACAATAATGGGGATTAAAAAATCAATATGGGAAATATACTTAATTGTCAAGGAAATAATGCCACATTGAACTAAAGGTCATTTATTATATTTCTTTTGATTTTGTAGTGAAATCTAAGCTGACCATATTTTCTTTCCTCATCTCTTATTCTCTAACAATTACATAACAGTGCTGGGCACAAAGACAACATTCAGTTTAAAGGTAATTAGTTGAATGTAAGGCTTTAAGTCCACAGTGTCAGGCATGTCAAACCTTAGCTAAATGTATCAAATTGAAGACACACAAAATGATGTAACTAAAAATGGATTTTGTTTCAGCCTTAGAGTGTACTCTGAGAGCCTCTATGATATTTTTATGTAGTGTGCTAACATAATTTATTTAGAAAGACATGTCTTTGGGGGAATTTTTCTCTTTACTCTAAAGGTAGAAGCTGCCTGCCAGGCTGAACACTGTAGAAAAGCATGTCTATATGATAGGTGATTCCAGTGAAGATCAAAGACAAACTTTGTATCTCTACATTTTCAAGATCTCATATAGCCTTGATCTGTTACTATTAGACCCTAAAGAAAAACAGCAAGCTACAATAACAACTCACTCTAGAAATACCCTACAAAATACCTTTTGACCTTAGAGGCTAAAGTACTGCCACTGACTTTATGTGAGGAAAACTATTTATTCATATGATGTGAAACATGCCCTAATACTATGACCAGCCTAATGGATGAATATGTAAAAATGTATCTTTTTTTTGTTTGTTTATTGGCACATTTTGTTTGCTACAAAACATTACAAACATTAATTTGAATCAAAGTATTTGAAAATCATAAAAAAGTTACTTAAGACAAGGAATGCTTACTTAATACTCATTCTACAAAGCTTTGCAGATGACGAAATAGCATGTGCAATGGCAAATAGCGTAATCAGTAACAAATATTGATAAAATAAACAACTATGACAGCAAAATCCAATATATTTAGATGCATACAAATATGAAAGCTGTTTGACATAGTTTTTTTTGCTTCAGGAGTGAGGGTAGTGTATTACTTCACTGGAATTTGGAAAATAAACACTGACTTGTGGCTTCCACTGAAGCATATTTCATTGCTTAAGCTTTGGAGCTCATGGAGGGCTTTTAACATTATTGCTTAAAATCAATTAATCTACTGTATGTAGAAAATGAATGGGACGTGCAAAATCCGATGTTGCACACTTTTAGCCTTTCAGACTTTCAAAGATTTGCTCATTTATTTATCACAGGCTCAACAGGGTGACAGTGAAACTACTTTTTTCCCTAGAGGGACCATATCAACATGCTGCACCATCTTTGATTGTGGAAACTGGAAAGTGTAGAATAGTCTCCCTGGAGCAACCTGAGCTTAAGTGCCTTTGTACAAGGGCACAATAATACAAGTTTTGAACCCACAATCTTTCAATTACCAACCAGATCTGTTACCACTAGGCTATAATATCACTCAAAAGCTCAGTTTTGATTCTAGGGCTTTCTTGAGCTACATGTATATGCATTTCTTAACTCTGAGTGCAGTTCAAAAGCACATGATCTACAGAAGGACTGGTTTCAAAGAGGCATTTATTTACACCCCTTTCAGCATGCTGTTTTATCAACATTACCTGCCTGGCATCCTGTATTTGTTTGCGGATCACTTCCTTGATAGTGGGACTGCTTTGCCTCGGCGGGTGGAACAGCAGGTCTATGTTGGTCGCGAGCCTTCTGTGCAGGACATCTGGCCAGCCTAAATCCAGGTTTGGTGGATCAGTGTCCGAGTGAGTGGGCCAGTATGTGCCTGTGGAGGACGTATCATCCTGGGGACAGTCCACTTCTTCTGAGTGGTTGCTGGTGGGGGGCTGCACAGCGCTCTCTGTAATATGGTTGATTTCCTCCTCAGAGAGGAAACCACATATGCCTTCCTCTTTGATGAAATTTCGATAAGAAGCTTCTCCCTCCTTGACCAGGCAATCGATGGCTAACCGATACGCTTCCTTGTAATGTGGCTGTATGTAATCTTCCGCCTTGAATTCTCCCTTTGAGGAGGACAGCAGTGAAAAATCAGATTCCATCACGGTCTCGATTTGGATTCCTCAAAACGCTGTACAACCTTTGCCACCTAAGAAACAACACACATGATGTTCAACAACTCTGTACATCAACAAAATTCTGTAACAGCTCACCTAGATACATGCATGAAAGCATCTTGCATAGGTTTCAGTTCTGGTTAGGAGCTTTGTCTTGGTTATTAAGCTTTCTTGCTAACTGGTTAAAAGCAATGTTTACTGTAGCACTGAGCTTGAGGTCCTGCCGTTTATCTTATCTCTGTTGCTATCATGGTTTGTTTCATTGCAGGAACTGCTTGTTTGAACATGTTACTACTCCATGCACATTTGGTCTGGAATGATGGATCTCATGCATCAGTACCATCACTCCGAACTTGCGTTTTTTATGATGTGCATTTAAAGACATAATATCCTGGGCCTTATACACATTTTTGTACACATTTGTACACATTATACACAGTTTGTAAATCCTTGCTCCCCTCAAAACCATTTGACACCAGTGAGCAATATAAAGTAGAAAATCATGTCTGTGAATATTAAGCCTTTAATCTGGACCCAAAAGTTCCCTAACCAAAGTTCATTTTTCATTAGGAAAAACGTCTACATGACAACTGCACTTGTCAAGCCATTACTTCTGGCTTTTTTAATACCGTATATATATATATATATATATTGTGTTTGGTTGGTATTCCTATTATTGCAAAGTTATTACTTATTACTAATAATAATTACAATAAGTTAGTAATTTATATTAGAATTAGGAACTGAAGCATTGCTTGACACAACAGGTTATGTGATCTCAACATGGTGAGGTCCACAAGGTACCCACTGCATATAGAATAAAACTGTTTTTTATTAGGTCACTGAAATGAATACAGTCTTCATCTCATGTCAGTCTACATCATTTTAAACCGATCTGTCAAGTACTACATTATGTGTAAACCATTTTTTAATGAGTGCACATTTAAAAGACTGCGCAACAGCTGAGAGCAAACTCTCCAGATATAACATGTTCTGCTGATGATGAAACTGTGAGTGTTCCTATAACGAAGAAGCTGCCCTGTAATTATCCTTCTTCGACTGAAAATGTGAGAAAATGCTGACGTTATTGCATTGTACTGCTTTGTTACTGAGTCAGGCCTACAGAAACAACCAGAACATTCCATTTCCAACTTAAGAATGTTTGCTGGGTGCAGCACAGTAAGTTCAGTTAGCTGACACTCTCTAAATGTTGCCCGCTAAGTAAGTCTATAAGCCCTGGAGAAAAATAAAGTTATCCCAATCATCTCAGTAGTTGCAGGGCCCTTCAAGCCTGCTAATGGCCACTTTGACACAACTGTTTGAATCAATTGCATAAGCAGTAACTGTCACTAAAAAACAGCTAGTCAATGGGAGGGAAAAGTCAACGCAAAACATCTACTATAATGTAAGGACATATTTATGAGGCTTTCCAAAAAAAATAAAAATAAAAAAATAACTACATCTAGTGGCACTAGCTTCTTTAAAGTAATAAACTGATACTAGTAATGAAACAGAGGGCACATTAAGCAACAATGGTCCCTTCTAATGATGTGTGGTTTGTCAACATTAAGGATTTGATAGTATATTGTGGAGTAAATATTAAAAACAATCAATCAATTAGTGCATATTAACAGAGTCCTTCAGAAACAACCAGGTCATTCATTTGGAAACTAGTATTTGCTCTTTCTGTTTGCTGGGTGCAGGACAGTTAGTTATAGATGATATATCTGCAAGTTACCAAGTACGTACAGGTGAACAAAACATTCAGGTGAAAACCATACACCAGAAAACCTTGATGCCAATCAAAAAAGGTTATTTCCCAGAATCCATCCTATTTCAAATTCATCCCATCAGGCATAATTAATTCATTCAACTTGACTTGACTTGATCAGCAGGTGCTGAGATCTCCACAGGCCTAAAGCATTCACAAGGGGTTGGCATTCAACACTTAAAGTCATTCGGAGCCCCACCTGCTCTGACACGCTGATTAATACGCTGACTGAATAACAAAGGCGGTTTTAGTCAACCCAAACTAAATGCGGGGTGTTAAACAACTCATTTTGTGGTTCTATGAGAGAAATTTGTTATTACAATAACAGTATTTTTATTGCAGTGAGATTTTGGTGATTTATATTGTATATTTAAAAGATCTTGAAAATGTATTTTGCTTGCAAAAGCTTGTGTTTCACTAAACACTTCATTCAGAAAGAAAATGAGAAAAAAAATTGAGAGGTTCCAAAAAACTTTTCAAATATTTGTTCGTCTTAGAGATCATAAGACATCAGCACATTCCAAAGATAAAACTAGAACTAAAATCCATGTAGAGCAAAAGACTGTTAGTTTGTGAGAACCCAATTTAGTTCATTGTAAACTTTCTCAGAACTAGTCTGTCACAGTGTC
This sequence comes from Tor tambroides, assembly GCA_021397915.2. Taxonomy (NCBI): domain Eukaryota; kingdom Metazoa; phylum Chordata; class Actinopteri; order Cypriniformes; family Cyprinidae; genus Tor; species Tor tambroides. The sequence continues at coordinate 80,240 of JAFVLL020023352.1, read as the reverse complement.
ATGCACTGACATTGGGAAACTTATCTTTCAATATACAAAATCAATACAGGCAGACATATAGCGAAGTAACCTGTCATCTGTACTCTGCAGCTTTCTTTCAGTAGCTCCAGACAATTCAGTACTTCAGTAACACTGAGTATGACATTCAAGTCTTTGCCATTTGTAAAAAGTTACTTACTTAAGAGGAAATCATCATGCTGTGTCTCTTAGCATTCTGATCCTGCGTTCTACCAGTAGAGATGAGGTATATGTCACAAGCTAAAGGAGATTTGTTAGTCTCCGAAAAAAAAACCTGAATGTGTCTGAACAGGAGAAATGCTGAGAACCTGGTGAAGGGTGGGGACTCAAGTTTTCACATGCAAATAATGCGAGCGTCTCACTGGCCAGAGGCAGTAAACCTGTCTGACATACCAAAGACACGCCTCTTCCCCTCTATCTTTCAGAGAGTTCATAGTTCACTTAGATAAAGTTGACAGTTTCTATTTCTGACAGTCTATAGTCTTCTCACTGACAGAGGTGATGCTTTGTAAATGTGACACCTACAGTGTTTCAGAGACTTCTGTCTTGTTACACTAAATCAAGTCCTTCACAGCGTGGAGGAAGGCAAAGCATGCTAATGTTGGTCTCTTACTGAGAGGAAATATTTTTTTATGAATGAATTCTTTTATTTTTGGAGGCATGTTTTGATCTACCAAAACACTCCTGACACTATCTATGTACTGTCGTCTTCAAATTTCCAGACCTCCAAAGATCAAGGAGACTGTCAAAAGCTTCTGGGATGCATGTGCTTGCCATAAATGATCACATCTCGACTTCAGAGGGGTACGCTGCTTATTCACCAGTCCTTTGTGTGGAAGGAACACAGGGAGTTTTCTTGTGGGCGGTTTTGTCAGTTTACCCCCATACATGCTCTTTTGTAAGTGAACATTTCATAATCCTTGTCACTGTGATGATTCATTTGATGATTGAGAATTGAGAACCGTTTCATTTCTGAAGAAAGCTGAATGATTTTCATGAAGCTTTGTTCTGTTCTCGATGTGGACAGAACATATAGTACTCTGATGGTGTTTCATGTGAATGCTGTTTGGTGTTGTAGGTGATGCTGAATCTCCGGCACAATGGCAAAAGCAATTGTTTTTTGTCTTGAGGGATCAGCTGGCTGTTAGAATCAAAAGTGACGCGAGAAAGACCAGAATACAAACAGCACAAGGCATAAAGAAATACCAAATTTTTGACGTGTGTATTTATTTATGTATTTTTTTTTTTTTAATGATTGATCAAAAATACTCACAATCTGGTCTCAAACTCATGTGTTATTGGTGTATGTGTACTTAAGGCTTGCGAAACTTAAATCAGTGTAATTACTGAATGGCTGCTCATGTGACCTGGGTTGAGCACTGCAAAAACCCAGAATTTGGCAGCAAACACCATCTGTCTTTATTTGAAATGCCAGACTGGGAAAAACCCTGTTATTACCCCCCTTTGCTTAGGAAATGCATTCTTTCATTCTCACAGGTACGTCTTGTGTATGTCACAAACACACCAGAGGCCTTTCTCAGTGCAGAGAGCCATATCATTTGGCTGCATTGTTTGGCTATGGCTTGAGGATTTCAGAAGCAGGTGCAGTCTTTCAGGCCACATTAGGCACATTAGCACATTCACAACAGGTTTCTGTCCCTTAAGGTAACTGCATCACAGTCGAGTAATGCTATCCGAAAGCGAATCTTAATGCAAGCAGCCCACACTGTAATATACGTCAGCTGAACTGGATCGCGTTTCGTGTGGGCTTGTTCCAGCAAGCATCCCTTCAACAGTGTGGATGACGGAAAATAATCTTACTCATCTGCCTAAATGAGATTTTTTCAGTGTTTGTGGAGTGTTTATCTGTGTTCCCATGGACCTAAAGGAGAATCAAGATTTCCAATCATTAATAACAGGCAGGTTGACATGTAAAGAAAGTAAGCTGAGAAAGGATGTGTGGTAAGGAACTCTCGCCTTACAATGTAAAGTTTTTTTTTAATCTTTCGAAACCTTTAAAGAACATGTCTGACTCATATTTCACCCTGAAATCAAAAGGAAACTAATGAGAATTTAGGACAAAAATGTCATGAACATAACGTCACAATGCAACTGTTGTGGGAGTCATAATACGGTTGCACTATGTAGTAACTGTGTTGCACAAGGGTTGAACTGTGATTCTGGGTCATCTTGAATATTTATGTACAGTTCATCTGTGTTATCATTTGTCTAGGTAGAAAGTGAACTGAAATGCATGCTATAGTATGTAAGAGTATGATATTCTCTGACAAACTGATTTGACATTTAGTATGACATTTCATTAATTTAAACAAAAGATGCGGTGTATGTCAGTAAGTCAAAGTGATTGCATTTCAAATGTATTTTAGAATTAGCTGCGGCCATACTATAATTGTATAGCATTTTGTTTACAACATAGTCAATTGCCACCAATTATTTAATTCAATTTCAAATGGCAAATGTAATGTGATCCTTAGAACATAGAAAAATATTGACAGGACAAACACCCACCCTGTTAATAACTATTATATTCATCATGTAGGTCAATAAGTATAGATTTGCAAGTTGCTTTGAATAAAAGCATCTTCTGAATAAATAGATGCATGGGTCCTTCTTCAGCTATGGCACTTATGGCAATTAAACCTTATGGAATAAAGCTTTTAAAAGCCATTTTTCTCTCTGTGTGTGTATGTGTGTGTGTTTCTATTATTATTATTATTATTTTAAATCAACCTACAAACCCCATGCAGTTCTTTCACAAACCCAAACATTCCCTGGCATAGTGGAATGTTTATTGTATTTCATTTTATTTTATTATTTTACACAATAATCCCATTCAAATCCATGCGATAAACATGTTAGGACAACAAGTAGAAAAAAAAATGAAACAGATTGTTAATAACTAAAAAATTGTTCACATAATTTATAATCAGTAACTGACTACAACTGTTAAGTAATCTACCCAGCAAGGCTATAGTTTCTTTACGCAGTGTATGTATGTGAATTGGTATCACACACACACAAACAGATACTGGCTTAAATATTTCATGAAATTTCATTTCATGTCAAGACAACACAATAGAATCGTGGGTTGTGTTTGCAGGATACCTCTAACAGTCACAGCATTTTTCCCCCCAGCAACCCATGTTATTTGCTACTAAAAAAATAAAGGGTTATAGATCTGTTTTTTTATATATAGATGTATTTGAGAGATAACCTTATAATCTGACTTGACAGCTTGTTTTGGGCAAAATAAAGGGGAATCTAATGGCTCTGAAGAAAAATTGTGCTGAGGTCATATGAAATCTCAGAGATACAGTCTTCGAGATTAATTTGCACTCACTGGTGTACTGTGGGTTGCCCAGCCTCATTCAAAGGTCCCTTTGTGGCATTACAAACAAGTTCAGTTCTGGTTAGATCTGGTTGTCTCTACTTCAAAGAAGATAAGCAACACACATTCAGTACCTCTACACAAATTTTTATTCCACCTCAGGAATGAGAATTGCAGAAAAACTATTTATCACATGCTTGAAAGTCCATTTTTGATACTTACGAGACTGCAGGGTATTCTGGGTCTGCTGATCGCTCCGGGCCCCTTATGTTGTATTCAGGTTCAGACAGGGACATGGTCTCTGACATACTGCTTAATGGGTGGTCGTCGTGATTTCAAATCTCAAATCCTCACCTATATTACAAAATGTATTTCTTTGATCAAAGTTCTCTTATCTCTGTTCCTTGTCCTTGATCTTAAATTTCTGTAGAGTGTATGTTCTTTATTACTATTCTTTTATGATTTCAGTTAAATGAAATTAACTGATGTGGTCATATTGGCATAGAAAATCCACGATTCAGCAACATTTTATTAGTTGATTTTGATAAGTCTATTGCCCTCGATTATGCATTATGCATCATCACTGCTTCTAGCATCCTTCCCTTTACTTTTTCTCCTGTAGTGAGCTGATTTCAATATTTTCCCTGTGACTCGCTCACTGTGTGAACCTCTCTCATCTGTTCAGGTTCAGAATGTGCAGCAGAGTGGAGGATCAAATTATTTATTTGGAGAGGGACCATGAGTGGAAAATATTAAAACTGCATGTAGAGCATGATCTGTGATTTTTTGATTTACCCTATTCAATGAATTACTTATACTGGGTCCCCTTTCCTTTTCATAACAGAACAGGCAAAACCTTTGTCAGGTGAACTGCTTAGGCTTTATTTTATTAACAAAGCTTGATTTAAAGCTAAAATCTTAAAATGTACCCAATCGTTGTCTTATTATCTTTCAACTTTGCTTTTTAACTAGCGGTTTTATATTGAATTTCTTAAGTATGCATCTAGCCCAGCATTCATTGAAAGATTTGACACACCTGACAATGTATTGATGTTGAACCATCATGAAGAATGTTCCGATTGCTCTTAGTGTAAATTCATCACTTTTTCTTTAAGTGGCTCTACAATTGTTTTAAACATTTGGAGCTGTTTGGAAATAAATGAAGCCGCAGTGGACTCACATGTTCACGCTCACGCAAACAAGACAGTTACAGGTCAATTATTCATAAAATCAAACATTTAACAAATGCCATTTGCATTCTTTGCATGGTTAAATTTAATTATCAATAATGTTCAACAAGAGACATCACCATTGTCCAAAGACCATATTGCCATATTGTGGAAAAACTTTTATGATTCATTTAATTTTTGTATTATTTATATTATTATAAATATTATTAATGATATTGCTATAATGTTATTATAAATATTATTTATATCTGTGGGCATTTTGTAATGCAAGAACTACAAACAACAACAACAACAACGAAAATGATCAGATTAATTGTTGTTAAATATTTTAAATCTTATTTAACAGTATTTTACATATTCCATGCTGCACATGTGGCCTACTACTATACCATATAAAAGTCAGTGTGATTTCATATTCATTTTTTATTTATTTTGTTTCCCAGTGAAGAACTACACTACCCAAATTCTTAAAACAGAACCATCAATCAATTAGAAGTCACTGTTGCTTTAGTAACAGAGCCACCCACTCTCATGAATCAGTGTAAATGACCAAATAATCAACTTACATAATTACAAAACTAAATATTCTGCAATTCACACTATATTGAATATACTTAATACAAAGACACACTAATAATACACATTGTAATCACTGATTGTAGATCAATTGTTTGTCGCTTCAAATAAAAGTTTGTGAGAGCTCACTGTTGTGATCTAAAAAGTGCAATCTATTACATGCAAAAGTCTCCTACAGTACATATGGGTGTCTCCAACCTATTTGCACACTGTCCAATTATTCTTAGTAAATCACCAGTATGTGTTACATTCCATAATCACATTAACAGCATTTAATCGGAATCATAATGAATTAGTATGCAAGAGTTTAAACTAGCTTGGCTGTTTTCAAATAGCAGGGCTTCTGCTGTTCCTATCTACACAAGAGGAAATGTAAAGATCTGTCTGAGCTCAGACTTAAGCTCTAAATTTGGCTCATCCGGGTTCATCACGCTCGGCATCTCGCTCTTTATCTGTCGACTGGCTTGTAGCAACGTTTCAGTCTTAACATCTCAATTGACCAACCAGTGAGACTGTTTCTTATTTTACAGCTCTTCAATATTTCACAAAAAAACTGTGGGCTTAAAGCTGAATTTCTACTTAGAAGATAATAAATGAGATGAAGTGAATACAAGCTCATTAAAGAAGGTCTCAACACCTGACAGACTGTCCTTTATCCATTACAAAAAAATTACTTACAATGAGACATTTTAAATATCAATGACATTTTTGTTATGGCACTATGGAGATTCTTAATGTTGTTAATCTGGTCTTTTCAAGCACTCGAGTTGATGACCTGCTTCTGAGTCGAAAGGGTTTGTTATGATACAGATGGTTTGTGAAGGCTAATGAGAACTGAGAAGCACTGGAGATTAATGTCCGCTCATTCAACACTTCCAGTAATTAGGTCCAAATTACATGCAAGGGAAGCTGCTTAAGTGCCATTACATTTTGTACATGTTTTGCTTAGAGACCTTTTTTAAATGATACATTCATTATGTTTGTTGTTGTTAGAATAAATCAAGATCAAATGAAAAAAAAATATATATATATATAGGCCATCTGTATATCATCTGTAAAATCTGTTTTAGAGTGACAGACAAGGAAAAACCTAATTTGTAAGAAAATGGAAGAAGCAGATCATACCAAAACATGGTTGAATACCTCTGAACAGATTCATCGAATAATTTACAATGATTATCGATACACAAACTTTCTGCAATTCAACAGACTGTTTTCTTCTCTCACAGGCTAGAAATGTAAAAAACTTACTGATACATGCAAATAGTCGTGTCATTTCCAAAAAGAAATCTCTGATATTTTAGATTCAGACTGGTTTTGGGGCTCTTATGGCAAACCTGTAATTAGCACAAACCGGCCAGAGTCTTTTAGCATTGGTTAAAACAGCACAGCAGCGTGATTATAGGCTTCGCAGCAGTCCACAGTTTAGTCTATGAAGACCAAGGTGTAGATTTTGAAAATCAGCTGCTGTAAGTATTGGAGGCGTCATAGCTCAGTGTGCACTGAAGTGGTGCCAGGAACTATTGGTCTTTAATTTGGTCAGGCAGGTGTGGGATTTGGTCCCGCCTGGGTCCTTATTGCTTGGCTAGGCAATCGCCAGCCTGATCAGCTGTGCATCTCACTTGTTTAAAAGCTTTGTAATAACTGAGAGGTCTATGAAGCCAGTATGATTTGACCCCATAGAGAGTGTTTGAAAACCTCAATTAAAGTACTAGTCATGTTCAGCCTTGGCAGTCTTACTTTCCAATGTATTTCAGTACTAATTACTAATCACTTAGTAAAATGAAATCTGTGACCTAACTGAAATATCACAATATGAAAGGAAATTAATTTCTTTGGATTAACACAAGGCCACATTTGCAATTAAAGATGGGGGGGGGGGGGTGATATTACCTAGATGACTTTTACCTTAATGTCTCATGTGTGCTAATAAAATATCGTCACCAGTTATCATTAACATTTAATGTTAGAAAACATGATCACACTTTATTTTAATGTCGAATTCTCTCTATTAACAAACCAGTAACTACAACTTTTGCCTCAATAAACTTCTAATTTATTGATAGTTATTAAGGTAGTTGTTAAGTTTATGTATTAGGTAGGATTAGAGATGTAGATTAGGGTCATGCAGAATATGTGTACAATTAGTTAATAGTGAGAACTGGTCCCTATACTAAAGTGTTTCTTTGTGGGTCTATCCCCATCCACGCTTAAGGTCTACATGGTGGCTTCCATGCACCATTAGGCAATGGGTCTTTGACACCATTTGGTAACCTGTTTCCTTTGTGTTACTCAGAGGACGAGGCCTGCTGTTCATGTGAGAGTTCCAACCTGGAATTTGGCCATGGCTTTATAGGGGTTGACCTTAATTGGCACCCTTCAAGCCTATGGACTCAGGAAAAGTTCCTTACACTAAAAGCAGCTTTTCTGCTTGCCGTTATGTCTGCAGGCTCTGTCAGTTGCCTCCTCATGCCTAGAATTTTTCCCGGGTAGGGTCAAAGTCATTCTCCACCCTAAACCAGGCTAGGCTGGTTCTTGCCACACACATTTTTTAGGTTTTACAGCCTGGATTTAGACCCCACACCAGGATCTCAAGTTCTGAGTTCTTAAGCTGTTCTCAGACTCATTCACATTAAGTCAGACATTTGTCAGTGGTTATCACATTCTCCATAGCGTCACCATTGGACGCAGTGTTGAGTTACTCGAAAGGGAATGTCTCAGCTTATGTCTGTAACCACAGTTCCCTGAGAACAGAATGAGATGCTGCATCACCTTCCCATACTTCCTGCATACCTGTGAGCGGCTTGCTTCAGCCAATCAGAAGCTAACACTGTTTCGTTCTGAGTGTCTTTTATAGCTTTCACGGCATGTTGACGTGCATCATGGTCAAACAGTCCCAATCAAGACTGGAAAAGTTGCTCAGTGCTTCAGATGCAATCACACTGAGGCATTCCCCATGGCATCACCAGTGGACACAGCACCTCTTTCTTTCTCAAGGAACCATTGTTACAGCCGTAACCTGAGATGTTCCTTAAAGATATAAGGTTTCAGCAAGTCTGGTTGATCAGGGACCAAAAAAGCATGTCAATATTAATCAGAAAAATATATTTTCTAATCTAAGTGATAAAATGTTGTGTTAAGGTCACCCTGACCTTCAAATATCAGGGCATTTAAGGAGGTCATTGCCCAGAAGTTACACAGGATAGATGTGACAATTTATTGAATACATTGAGTGATCACTGACAGGACAGGCTGAAGCTCTGTGTTCTCCAAAAGCTAACTGGAGTCTTGTAGAAAGATGAGATTGGAAGTGTGGGTCGCACAGATGTCCTGTCATTTAAATAATAGAACACATAGACTGGTTATTGACAAATCTGTACTTCTCAAGAAAGATTGCTTAGTGTGTACCATGCATTGATCCCAAAAGCTAAAAAAAAAATGCTCAAAAAAAAAAATATTGAGGCATGTATTATGTTGGCCCAAGATGGGTAACCTGGATGATCCACACTGCTTCTGTGGACAGTTGAGTCAAATGTTGAACTTGCTGGCCAAAATGAATAATGTGTATTAGAGGGAAAAGGGCACACCAACACCAAAACCTCTTTGCAGCTGTGCTGCTTTGCTGCCTCAGGGTCTGGATACTTTGCAGTCATTGAAGTAACAAGTAATGTATCAAGACATTTCACAGGAGAATGCTGGGACAGCAGTTCATGACTTCAAGCTTTACAGAGGTTCGGTGATGCAACAAGACAACGATCCAAAGCACCCAAGTAACACCTACTAAAGAATGGCTGAAAAAAAATAAAGAAAATGTTTTATGAGTCCTGAACTTAAGCCAACTGTGATGCTGTGGTATAAACTAAAGAAAGCTGTGCTATTAAGACAACCCAGAAATACTGATAAACTGAAACAGATCTGTGGGGAAGGATGGTCTAAAATTGGTCAATAGCTAACAGAAACACTTAATGGAGGTTATTGCTGCTATAGGAAGGTCGTCAGGTTACTAAATTCTAGGCTTTACTTACTTTCTTCACCCTTCAGTGTGAATAATTACTCGATGTGCAGTTGTTTGTGTGGTACTGTATTAGTTAATACAGGAACATAAATATATTTATATCATATCAATTTGAAATTGTGAATGCCCAGTTAAGAAACCTTGGAACAGAGTATCAAATTCGGACAGATAAGTATTGACTGGGCCAATATTGATTTTGTTCAGGCACCATTAATGCAGCTTTTGACAGAACTGTGTATCTGCAGTAAATGGCTTATTAAGTAATCAGATATCAGACCTATTTTGTGCTCTAAATGAAAATTGATTGTGAGGTCAAAAAAAAAAAGACACAAATGAAATATCTTTGGGGGTTTTGCAAGGACAGGTATTTTAGAGTTGAGTGCTTGAAGAAAGATGCCACGTAAGATAGATGTCAAAACCCACAGAACCAACACATAAATATTATTATTGACACTGTTATATTATGAACTTGCATTTTTGAGTTCAATCAGTACAGAGAAGTGTCTTGGACGTGCCATACGTTTATTACTGAATGAAATGAAAAGGCCACATCATATCAAAGACACTGTGACTGTGTAAATGTGATGTGGACAGTAAGGCCAATTTCAGAGCAATCACTATTTGATTGCATGATTGTACATAAAAGTGAACTAATAATTACATGTCAATTCTTATGCTCTTATTGGGTGAATGGTATAAAAACAGTTATCAACTGGTCACATTTCACAGCAAAATCAGCAAGAAAAAAATTAATAACAGTCTGTTGTATAAAACTATTATTACTTATTACTTTTGATTTCGGGGCGAAACCTGACCTTGAGTTTGTAAGCTTTTACTATTCATTCATTTAGATTAAAATTTCTTTATGAATCTTGAACTGAGGAATGAATAGTTTTTGAGATGCTTAACGTGTGCTGCCTTTAATAGGCTTTTTAATGTGCAGTCACAGTTACAATCAGATCAGGCTCTCTTGTAAGCATCATATGTGTGTCTCCTGGGGCTTCATGGAGGTGGGAACATCTTGTGCGGAGATCCTGGTCTGTGTGATCAGAGATGCCAGCCTTGTCTTACAGTCTCCTTGTGGCTCTGAAGGAAGCCCCTCTCCACACGCTGGCTGCCCGTCTGAAGCTTCTCTACCATCTGCTTGGGTTTCATCACACGGCGCACTGCTGACAAACTGAAAACACAGGCGCCGGTTACTAATGAAATGCGAGCCAAGCAGTAGGTGTGAAAACTAAGTGTCAAACCGTTAAACCATAATGGTCTCACAAATCCTCACATTTCTCAGAATCAAAAGGAGGGGAAAAAAATATATTTTGCGAAAAGAAAAAGATGCCTATTTTAGAGTTGTGATAGCACAGCCTCACACCACCCACTCCCAAAATAACCATGCTATAATGCAAAATAATAATAATAGAATTTAATGAGGTTGACACACACAGTGATCTTAATTGATTTTACTACCATGATAATATATATGAATAAAGGATGAGTTGATCAGCTCTAATGACAGAATCTGTTACTGCTGTAGTACCATGGTAAAGTGATGGCATCAAGTGGTATTTACATCAAAGACTACCATGATACTACTAATATGTTTAAAAAAACAATGTTTTTGTTAGTGATATGGGCATTGCAGCAAGACAATACATAATCCTCTTTTTGAAAGATTCAAGAAAAAAGAAGTGTGTAAACACAGAAAAAGGTTTGCCTCCGAACCTTTAAAAAGTCAATCCACAAACACTTAATCAGCTACAGACAATCTGAGAGAGAAGCTAACCGCTCGATATCTCGATCTCTAGTGGCCTGAGAATATCAACAGCAGCAAAGGGCTGCTGGATTCATCACAACTCTATTAAACACTCTTCAGTGATGGATAATGAATGATCTGGACGTACTATTAATGTGGAAAGTTTTCCATTATGTGAAATTTTTTTTTTATTTTTTTTTTTTAGGAGGAGAGAGATTTATCCATAGGAAAAATACATTTTCTCACAAGCCCAGCTAAGGGAATGATTACAGCAAAGCAGATTCAGAACCTTAGAAACCTTAAACAGAGCTGAAAGACAATGTATTTGCAATTAGACAAATGATTAAGTTTCTCTGTCAAATTCAAGTCTCTTGTATAACATTCACAAGTTATTCCACCTACTTCATATAGGTATTATCTAAATGAAAACAGCACTTTTCAGCCGTCTGATAGGCTATGAATCACTCTTATCCCTGCCTATCCATCTTATCATTCATTACAGCTACCAATTTACCTGCTGTCTATTAGACTCCCTCTTGTCACATGTCATCTAAGCCATCAATTAGCTATAATAAGATCACATCTCAACTACAGAACCATACAGAGAATTGAGCTCCTCCTGGTCAAATGGGGCTCCTATAATGGGAGCTTTTCATGACACAATTACAATTACATATTGATTTATCTGTCTGTGCCGTAATGACAGCTTTGTGAGCATATAAATATAATCACAAAGACTCAAAACCTCAAGACACCATTTACAATAGTTTTGAGATGAAAAAGCACAACTATGATTATGTTAAATATATACTTTTATATATACACAATTTGCATAATTTCAAAATAAGCAAACATTTTAACATAACTGTCAGCAATTCAGCAGTATTTTTTTATTATTATGTCTTTTATGCTTGCTTTAAACTGTTAAAATCTGTTATTTTGTCAAGCAACCTAAAAATGTATATTAACAGCTGTTGGAGAAAGGCTGAAAAGCATACAAGCAAACTCATGACCGCTGTTAGTCATTTGCAAATGTCAGTCTATCTATGTAAATGAAATACAGCTACATGCTTCTAGATTAACAGTGGTCAACATCACAGACATTAATAAGCACATAGCTTGTTTAGTTAAGTTGTCACATTGACGGCTTGAATCCGTTAGCAAATAGCTTTTATAAACTCATTTACACATTTAATGAGCCCCTTCCTTTGTTGAGGTGATTTATTTCCTAGAGAATAAAGCAGACCTCCTCCACATATACAAAGTCATAAAATGAGTGTTGATGAGCTGTACACAAAATAAATTACCCTTCCAAGAAAAAGCCTTGGATGAAAACCTTGAACAAATCAACCATTTTGCTTTGCTCAACAAAATACTGTTTGACAGTGAGAAAACATTAATTTATTTATCTTTGCAGCCCAAACAACACAACAATGTGAGTAGAATTTCCTTTGCTCATAATGCGCTCTTTGTACGATTAGTTCATAAGTTATTTTTTCAAATTTCCATCCCCAAATGCTTTTTGGAAGCAATGTATAGTGGCCTCGAAATGTGTCATTTAAAAGGTTTAACATTAAAGTTCATTGCATTAATAACATAATTAGCTAATGGGGTCATGAAATGGAGAATCAAAATGTTCTTTATATTGTAATTATTTTATATACAGAAAGCAATCAAAGATAGTTCTCTTTATAATCACTGGAGCAGTCAATTCGAGATCAGTGCGGGTCTATCAGCGATTTGATTTCTGCATTTTCACCAGAAATGTCAGTTTTAACTGTAGTTGTTAAGATGAAAGAATCTGTGAGATTGGAGAAATCGCATTGGAATAAGGAGATCATCAGTAGATAGGACTGTGTCCGGCTACAGCGCAGCGCTGCAACCATTGATGTAACCAGAGAAACTCTAAATATAATGCTGTAACCAACACTTTTCATGATTATTAATCTTGGCGGCTGTTAAAGTAAATCACAGTTTTCGAGAGAATTCCACATGTAGGGCTCATTTTATATGCAAAATGTTAGCCAATCACAGCAGTGGGTGTTTCCATTGAAGTCTCACACAAGCACGCCCCTTCTACTGGAGAGTTCAAATTTGAGGCGAAATTCAGGGTGGACAGTAACCATTTACATCTAAATTAAGTGTTCAATCAATCAATCAATCAATAAGATTATTAGTGCACTTCAGAAAACATTTTTATTTTATATAAGTGTCCCAGTAGAATAACCAGAGGAGTAGTTCATTACATTAACCATTTCATTTAAAGGTGGTCCATTCAGACTGCATTCAGCCAAAAAAAAAAAAAAAATCCTGTCGCTATTTGTCACAAGGCAACTTTTCAACCCTTCAGAAGCATTGCATTTATCACCATGGTACTGACAGTGCTAGAGGTTATAAATTAATGACCAACATCTCTTGAGAGTTTCTAGATTCACGAAGAGCTGTCTGACAGACAAACCCCATCCGTCCTTACTGTGAATGTGTTAACAGATCGGCTCACTTGCATTTGCCAATCATGCCACACCTGTGGATCACTGCATTTTCATGAAGTTTCTGTTCCAGTTGATTGTGATTATTGGATGAGGATTTTTGACATATGTTTAAATGGATTTCCAGCCAATTAAATATTGGATTAAATATTGGTACAGTAAGAAAAATAGACCTTTTATATGTACAATGATTTAAAAAGCTGGCAGAAGCACAGCTGTTGTGTTACTTCAACCTTGTCACTCTCTCTCCACAGTCAAAACAACATGTGAAATATGAGGGCAACAATAAGAATTCCACTGTAAGAGTCATACAGTGCAACCAGCTACTGAAACGTTCACTGGGGCCTCTTCTACTTCACAAAAGAATCTTTATTGAGCAAATGTGACAAAAGGCATACCTACGCCTTTTCAGAGGAAATGAAATGAGCCATGAATGTCAAATACACCCAAAGTTGTTTTTAAATGTCATGGTCAAGGAGAGTCTGGAGAAGTTTGCACGTCAGAGAGTGAAATAGATGCATCTCTTCACAGTAAAAAAACGCAGTGTCAATTTAACACTTAAAGTGTCAATTTTAACACTACTAAAGATCATATATGGTCCCAATCTATATGGTGTTAAAAGTACACTGTTCGCAGTGTTGAATTTTTAGTGTTAATATAGCACCTTACAGTGTAGAAAAATTACACTCCGAGTGTAAAGTGTTACACTTGCATTGTTGTTCAAATTTTACACTATGGGGTATTTAACAC
>JAFVLL020023352.1:21324-56638 GCA_021397915.2 Tor tambroides | reverse complement strand
GGAAAAGTTGTAGTTAATAGTGAATAAGTGTTCCCTATTCTAAAGTGTTACCGATTTTTTTATTAAAGTCCATGACTTTAATAAATTCACCTTTTGGATTTGGTTATACATTATGCGTCATTGCTGCTTCTGGCATCCTTCCCGTTACTTTTTCTCCTATGGTGAACCGATTTCAATATTTTCCCTGCGACTCGCTCACCGTGTGAACCTCGCTCATCTGTTCAGTTTCAGAATGTGCAGCAGAGTGGAGGATCAAATTATTTATTTGGATAGGGACCATGAATGGAAAATATTAAAACTGCATGTAGAGCATGATCTGTGATTTTTTTTTATTTATTTTTTTATTTTTTATTTTTTGATTCACCCTAATGCAATGAATTAATTACACTGGGTTCCCTTTCCTTTTCATAACAGAGCAGGCAAAACCTTTGCCAGGTGAACTGCTTAGGCTTCATTTGACAGACCTGATGATGTATCGATGTTGAACCATCACGAAGAAGGTTCAAATTTCTCTTCAGTGTAAATCCATCACAGTTTCTTTGAGTTACTCTGCAATTGTTTTAAACATTTGGAGCTATTTGGAAGCAGAAGTGGACATTCATTAGGCTACAGATAAATTATTTGTGAATCCAAACGTTTAACAAACACCATTTACTGTCACGTTTATGTTCTGTTTCATGTTTTATCGAGTGAATATGGACTTGCTTGGATTTATTATTAAAAACTGTGTTTTTGGATTACCCCTTGTGATATTAGTTTCAGCAGCTGCATGTTACAGAATAACCAGCCCAAAAGGTAAAGTTTTGTGGCGTTTTTTTCCCCTTGCCTTTTGTTTTTCCCTGGATGGATATCCCTGCCGTCCAGCTCCTCTGCATGGAGCAAGGAGACCGCTCCCTCGAGGACCACATGAGAGACTTCATAGAACTGGCAAATCTCACCATCTTCCTGGATCGCTCGCTGTGTGTTTTCTATCAAACCAGCCTCAGCGAGTGGTACCGTGCTAGCCTGCCCGTGGATGGCCCTCAAGGGAGTTCCGCTTTTGTGGAGTGGGTGCTGCTGTGGACTGTATTTCTCTGTTTGCCCCGCTGAGAAGGATATCTCCAGCCTCACTCTCAAACCAGAGACCAGCCAACCATCATCCCGATGCACGGAGCAATTGCCAGACACGTGAGCCAGCGCGTAAACCCACAACTGAGCCAATAATCGGCCCAAAGCCTGAGCCTCAAGAGTCGTCTGACCAGGTGCGTGAGCCAGCAACACTGCACGTGCCTGAGGGAGTGCTCGTGGAGATCGAGGACTTAGAGGGAAGCCCCACCCACACTCCCGCTGCTGAGGGTGAGCTGCAACTGGCCACTGGACATTATACTGAGGAACTTATGAACATTTTTAAAGAGGATTTAATAGACTGGTTTGGGGAGGTAATAACCAATTCTTCTACACCTCCTGAATCTCCGCTGGTTCTGTCCAGCTCTCCTGAGTCTCCGCTGGTTCCGTCCAGCTCTCCTTTGTCTCCTGAGTCTCTGCTGGTTCTGTCCAGTTCTCATGTGTCTCCTGAATCTCCAATGGTTCCGTCCAGCTCTCCTGAGTCTCCTGAGTCTCCGCTGATTCCGTCCAGCTCTCCTTTGTCTCCGCTGGTTCTGTCCAGCTCTCCTGAGTCTCCGCTGGTTCCATCCAGCTCTCCTTTGTCTCCTGAGTCTCTGCTGGTTCTGTCCAGCTCTCCTGTGTCTCCTGAGTCTCTGCTGGTTCTGTCCAGCTCTCCTGAGTCTCCTGAGTCTCCGCTGATTCCGTCTAGCTCTCCTGTGTCTCCTGAGTCTCCGCTGGTTCCGTCCAGCTCTCCTTAGTCTCCTGAGTCTCCACTGGTTCTGTCCAGCTCTCCTGTGTCTCCTGAGTCTCTGCTGGTTCCGTCCAGCTCTCCTGAGTCTCCTGAGTCTCCGTTGATTCCGTCCAGCTCTCCTGAGTCTCCTGAGTCTCCACTGGTTCTGTCCAGCTCTCCCAAGTCTCCGCTGGCTCCCACCCAGCCTCCCTCTCCCGCCACCTCTCCTAAAACCAGCCAGTTCCTCAGCTCTGTCTCCGCTGGTTCCTGTCAGTCCCTCAGCTCACCCTCAGTCAGCACCCTCTAGGAGCTCTGATCTGCCTCGGGACCTCCAGTCTCTAGCTCCACCTAGGCGTGAGGATCCCCTGTCTCTGCCTCTTGTCTCCGAGTCCTGGACTCTACCTCCACCTCCGTCCTTCGACCCATCGGCTCCGTCTTGACTCCTAGCTCCCTCGTCTCCAATGTGGCCCATCATCCCACTGGCTCCACCAGGCTCCCTCATTCCTCCGGCTCCACCTTGGTCAGTCGTCGACCGTCCGCCGCCTCAGGACTCCACTCCTCTGGCTGCGCCTCGTCCTTCCGTCCCTCTGGCTCTGTCAGGCTCCTCCTTCCCTCCGGCTCTGCCTTAGTCCTCAGTCACTCCGGCTCTGCTGCGGTCTTCTGGATCCCCACCTACGCCTCGGTCGCCTGAGCGTTCAGCTCCTCCTTGGCCCTCCGGACCTCTGGTGTTGCCCGGGCTCTCCGTCTGCTCAGCTCTACCTGGGTCTCCACCTCCAGCGGCTCCGTCTCCCTCCCTCGTCCCCAGGGTATCATCTGCCAATACTCCACCATGGCTCCTCTCTCACTCTGCTACAGTAACAGAAACACGCAGTCTCATGAATCAGTGTAAATGACATAATCATCATAATGACATAAACTAAGTAATTCACACAATATTGAATTTACTTGAATATACTTGATACAAAACACACTAATAACACACAGAGTAATCACTAATTGTAGATCAATTGTTTGTTGCTTCAAATCAAAGTTTGTGAGAGCTCACTGTTGCGATCTAAAAAGTGACAGCTCCTTACAAATGTGTGATCTATTACATGCAAAAGTCTCCTAAATGTGGGTGTCTCCAACCTATTTGCAGACGTTGTGCAACTGTGGAATTATTCATAGTAAATCACCAGTTTTTGTTACATTCCATAATCACATTAACAGCAATGAATCTGAATCATAGATTGCAAGAGTTTCATCTAAACTAACTTGGCTGTTTTCAAATAGCAGGGCTTCTGCTGTTCCCATCTACACGATGGAAATGTAAAGATCTGTCTGAGCTCGGACTTAAGCTCTAAATTTGGCTCATCCGGGTTCATCACGCTCGGCATCTCGTTCTTTATCTGTCAACTGGCTTGCAGCAACGTTTCAGTCTTAACACCTCTATTGACCGGCCTGTGTATTTGAGAGACCGTTTCTTATTTTACAGCTCTTCGATATTCCACAAAGAAACTGTGGGCTTACATCTGTGGGCTTAATTTTTATTTAGAGGATAATAAATGAGATGAAGTGAATACAAGCTCATTAAAGAAGGTCTCAACACCTGACAGACTGTCCTTTATCCATTAGGAAAAAAATTACTTACAATGAGAGATTTGAAATATCAATGACATTTTCGTTATGGCACTATGGAGACGCTTATGTTGTTAATCTAGTCTTTTTGAGTTGATGACCTGCTTCTGACTCGAAACGCTTACGATACAGACAGTTTGTGAAGGCTAATGAGAACTGAGAAGCACTGGAGAGTCATGTCCGCTCAATCAACACTTCCAGTAATTAGGTCCAAATTACATGCAAGCTGCTTAAGTGCCATTACACTTTGTACATGTTTTGCTTGGAGACCTTTTTTTTTTAAATGAAACATTCATTATGTTTGTTGTTGTTAGAATAAATCATGATCAAATGAAAAAGCTGCCAGTCATGGTAGGAAACGTTCTGGTGGGATACCATCATGATCTCTATGGTCAACTCTATTACGCAAACTGTGGTTGACATAATTTAGGAAAGTTTTGTTTGTTTGTTTGTTTGTTTGTTTTTTGCCATAGGTCGTCTGTATCTTTTGGAAAATCTGTTTTAGAGTGACAGAAAAGGGAAAAAAATAATTTGTAAGAAAATGGAAGAAGCAGATCACACCAAAAACATGGTTGTATACCTCTGAACAGATTCATAGAATAATTTACAAGGATTTCTTGATACACAAACTTTCTGCAATCCAATAGACTGTTTTGTTCTCAAAACTTAGTCTTAGTCTACTATTTAGGACATATTTGCATATACTGACTCACAGGATAGAAATATAAAAAACCTACTGATACATGCACATAGTCAGGTCATTTCCAAAAAGAAATCTGAGATATTTTAGCTCTCAACTGGTTTTGGGACTCTTATGGCCAACCTGTAATTGGCACAAACCGGCCAGAATATTTTTGCGTTGGTTAAAACAGCACGGCAGCGTGATTATAGGCTTGGCAGCAGTCCACATTTTAGTCTATAAAGACCAAGGTGTAGATTTTGAAAATCAGCTGCTGTAAGTATTGGAGGCGTCACAGCTCAGTGTGCACTAAAGTGCTGCCAGGAACTACTGGTCTTTAATTTGGTCAGGCAGGTGTGGGATTTGGTCCCGCCTGGGTCCTTATTGCTTGGCTAGGCAATCACCAGCCTGATCAGGAGTGCACCTCACTTGTTTATAAGCTTTGTAATGACAGAGGTTTATGAAACCAGTAGGATTTGACCACATCGAGAGTGTTTGAAAATCTCCACCAATATAAAACTGTAAGTCAGGCTCTCAATTAAAATACTAGTCATGTTCAGCCTTGGCAGTCTTACTTTCCAATATATTTCAGTGCTAATTACTAATCACTTACTAAAATGAAATCTGTGACCTAATTCAAATATCACAATACAAAAGGAAATTAATTTCTTTGGATTAACACAAGGCCACTGCAATTAAAATTAAGAGGGGAGAAATGATATTACCAAAATGACTTTTACCTTATTGTCTCCTGTGTGTTAATAAAATGCTGTTACCAGTTATCATTAACATTTAATGTTAGAAAACAGTCACACTTTATTTTAAGGTCTAATTCTCACTATTAATAAATATTAACTATGACTTTTGCCTCAGTAAACACCTAAACACCACCTAACAGTGGTGGATCATTTGCATAACACATCAATAAAATAATTTCAAATTCAAGCTACATGACATGATAAATTTGAGTCACTTTGACAAATGTAAAGTCAAGGCCAGGGTTACATTTACCACTACAACTGCTTAACCACCATAGTATGATCACTGAAGAAATTAACCATGTATTCACAAAGGTTTCCGAAACTGTAGTAACTTTAATGTCATTATGTCATTAACTTTTAATAAAGTATTTACATTCTGATTTAATCTGTTCTTGTGTATATTTCATACTAAATAGCTTTAGATCTTCAAACAAAATGCAACATAAAACAAAAGCAACCTGAGTGAACACATACAATTTTATTTATTTTTATTTTATGATTTTTATTTATTCTATTTTATTTTAGAAGGCAAACTGTATTGTTCCCTTTCAAGGAACTCAACGCTGCGTCCAATGGTAATGCTATGGGGAATGCCTCGGTGTAATTGTGTCTGAAGCACGTGCAATTATTCCAATCCTAATTGGAGCTGTGCCACTGCTTGATTGTGGCCAGAGATGGGCACAAATACATCAAAATGTATTTAAAATAAAAAATACACAATACTATGTGGAAACATGTATTTAAATACAAATACAAAATACTGTGTGAGAAAATGTATTTAAATACAAATACAGTATTTTGTATTTTGAAAATACACAAAATACATACTTTATTGCTCTGACGTGTCAATAACTCCTGCCCACTAAAAGCTCCACAAATATATTTGCATACCACGACAATATATAAATGATATAGAAAAAGTTCATTCGATTTGCACTTTATATCATCGCCAACATATATTGTCATATCGCTACACTCTTAAAGGGGTCATGCAGGGCCAGCGCCAGGGCACCTTAGTAGGGGGGCATTTAAATTTCAAAGGGGGGGGCACAAATCACGTTGGGTGAGAGTGGGGGGGGGGGTTGGATCTGTGATCACGTGCAGTTGCTTGCGAAAGCGTGCAATGCCGTTCTTATGCACGCTATTTTTTCCGATTTCACTTTCACTTTCGAACACGTTCAGCAAGGAGGGGAGAGGATGGAAAGGGATGGAAAAACTTTGATAGGCTATATTGCTTCAAGTCAGATGCTGACTGATCTGCTCAAATTGAACACAATTTTATGCGCTCTGCAGACGGTGCACCCATGCTCCTCCAATTAATTATCCATTAACGGTTTAAATAGATAAGTTTAAGAAAACTGAGGATCAGTGGGGTCATATGATGCTATTTTAAAGATCATCATTTTGTGTATTTGGTTTAACAGAATATGTTGACATGCTTTAATGTTCAAAAAACACATTATTTTTCAAATACTGTACATTATTGTAGGTCCTCTATGCCCTGCCTCTCTCAAACGCGTTTTCTACAAAGCCCCTCCTTCCAACAAGCACAGTCTGCTCTGATTGGCCAACTGACCCAGTGCATTGTGATTGACTGAACACCACAAGCACGTGTCGGAAATGTAACGCCCCTTACCATAATTGCGAGCTTCAGCTTTCAAAGTAAATATGAAAGTAAAAAGACAGTTAATAATGTCCTTAGTTTGACCATCAGTTAAAGCCCGAGAGGGGAACAGAGTCGTGTGACAGACACAGTGATGAGGCTCCTATGTATTTTGTTCATCAACATTGTTTGCACCACGCTCCTCCATTACTTGATCTTTTTATTTTGGTGCAAATCTGTTAAGTATAATTTCTTATACAAAGCTCCTATGCATTTTCACACAAGCCATGATTAAGACAGCTGACTCCACTGTGATGTGACCCTGTCTCTCTCACACACGCGCACACACACACACGACGCGCAAAACTCCGCATTTGAACAGTCAATTGCAAATACTTCAACTAATAACAAAACATACTTGCAGTTGCTGATTCAGAAGCAGCAGACTGTCAGAGCAAAGTCGGAACTGACCCTCTTTTTTTTCTTTTAAAAAGCCAGCCTTGTACTCTCCAAGGTTCACAAAACTGTTGTCCATAAAATGTGTTGCACAAATTCGAACATATGGGTTGTGCTGTTCTGTTGTAAGTCATCTTAATGATTCCTAATTGCATGTACTTTCGGAAGGCCAAATAAAGTGCTTTTGCTTTCACATAGAAACACACAGCCTGACATGACTGCATCAACACTACTGCGGTTACTGAAACCACACCTTCTTTCTTTGCGTGAACATTTTGGCGGCATTACGCAACTATTTCCACATCGTGACGTAGACGTGGGGGCGTGTTTGAATGAGCCGTTTTAGCCCGGTCTGGATCAGCCTTCTCTTTTAGATAGAATAAATCCTTTTGTGGGAGACTTTGAGCTTTGTAACTCTGCAGATCTTATACATGCACAAACAGCTACATAACACACTAAAGAAAAGGAAAACAAGAAATCGCATCATATGACCCCTTTAAAAATAAAGGTGCTTCCCGATGCCATATAGAAGAACCTTTTTGTCTAAATGGTTCCATAAAGAACCTTTAACATCTGAAGAACCTTTTTGTTTCACAAACGGTTCTTTGTGGCGAAAGAAAGTTCTTCAGATTATAAAAAGGTAAGAAAGAGAAAAGAATCATTAAAGAACCTTTGACTGAATGGTTCTTTGTGGAACCAAAAATGGTTCTTCTATGGCATCGCTGTGACGAACCTTTTAAGCACCTTTATTTTTAAGAGTGTATAGCAAGCAGTAACGCTTAAAGTTTAATGAACACATTTGACTAGCTAGTCGAAAAAAAACAAAATCTGACAAAAAAAAACAACTATCAAGACTGACTAGTGCTAATGCTATATTCCCCTTGCTAGTGCTCTTTTTTTCCTTCATGCTATTGCTAACTAAATGCAAATCTGAATGGTGTTCCATTTTAACCTTAATCAACAAGTACAAATGACCATGACATCCTTACCTTATCTTATGCTGCCTTCACAGGCTGTCCAATTTTTTTTTTCCTTGTGTATATATATGACTTTTCTAGGTGGAAATTGGACATTAATCCCGTTGTCATATTTTCTACTTTCTACTATAATTTGTATACCCAAGTTTCTGAGTTGTGCAGGCCATAAACTTTAAACATAGTGGAGGGGAAAACAGTTGCTGCTGGGACAGGAATGCTTTTTTCCTCACAAAAGCAAGATCACCTTGTTTTAATGTTGAAGTCATGCACATAGTAGTGCAATAACCATTTCAAGCATTTTGTATGTTTTATACACAGCAAACCAGCATGTATTTGACTGAAAAACCAGAATCGTCAACAAGTTAACTATAAAGATAGCTCTGTGAATGTTTATATAGTTGCCAACAAATAGGATGCTACATTTTATTCAAAATTAAATATCTTAAATATCTATGATTTTGGCTTCAATATGATTTTCACAGGAAACCTGGCATCCTCCATGATTCCTATTCTTTCCAACAGCAAAGCACTTGAATGCGACAAGCTTGTAATCAGGACTTCTGAAATTGGAAGTAGGAAATTTTGATAGCACACGAAGGCAGTATTATTACTTATTTCCTTACAGGAATCCAGAAAATGTCATTACCCAATTCTAGCTGGAGTCATACAGCTGCAGCTCACATGAATGAAAGTGGTATGTTTGAACAAGTTGATACAGGAAACCAGCAGTCTAATAGAGGTTGATTGGCAAAAAGTATTTTTTGTATTTTGAAAATACAAAAATACTAAAAATAAATGTATTTAAATACAAAATACATTAGATTTTTTTCCCAAAGGTATTTAAATACAAAATACAAAATAGTATTTTGTATTTCAAATACGTATTTTAAATACATGTATTTGAAATACTGCCCAGTCCTGATTGTGGCACATGTCTGTGTGCCGCAGAAGCTATAAAAGAACCTGGAACAAAGCAGTGTTAGCTTCTGAGTCTTCTGCAACTGCTCTGTGTAAAAAGTTTTTATTATATTTGGTGTTGCTGTAGTGTCAAATGCAAGCAGTAGAAAAAATTATAATGCCAACTAATCAGTTTAGATCACGTGTGCCTCCCTGCTTGTGAGCGGAGGCCTTTTTCATCCCATATTACCATCCCCATGGCCACAAATTACTCCTTGATCATGGGAATGAGGAAATATGGGTATGGTGGCAATGCCTAGAGTTGAAGATATGCTAGCCAAGAGATGCTATTTCTACCCTGAGTTTGTATCGTCCCTTAAGGCCTGACATTGCCCACCACACCCTGCAGGACAACATCTGCTTTAGTGGCCAAGGTTTATGCCTGCACAGCCTCCTTCAGGCTTACCAGGCTGACCAAGAGATTGCCATCATTAGGGATCTCCTCTCAGAGGCCAGTGGGACAATCTACTAACCCAAGCCGGAGATATAGAAGCTAAGGGTTTGTTGTCCTAAACTCTAGAGATCTCTCCTTGAGGAAACTATAAACCCTAAAGTGTAGATTATTCACTTTATGGTGCAGAGAACACTGGTTGGACCTAGTTAACTGCCCAGTTGCTTCAGTACTGGAGTTCCTTCAGGATTGTTTCTTGGTGGGTCTATCCCCATCCATGCTTAAGGTCTACTTGGTGGCCATAGCTGCTTCCATATACCATTAGGCAGTGGGTCTTTGGGAAGACACCATTTCCTGTTTCCTTTGTGGTACTCGGAGGATGAGGTCGGCTGTTCATGTGAGAGCTCCAGCCAGGTTTTATAGAGGTTGACCTTGGTACCCTTCAAGCCTATGGACTCAGTAAAATTTCCTTACACTAAAAGTAGCTTTACTGCTTGACATTACTTCTGCAGGCCCTGTCAGTTGCCTCCTCATGCCTAGAATTTTTCCCGGATAGGGTCAAAGTTCTTCGCCCTAGACCAGGCTAGGCTGGTTTTCACCACACACATTTATTAGGTTTTACAGCCTGGATTTAGACCCCACGTCAGGGTCTCAATTTTTGTCATCTTTAGCTGTTCTCAGACTCGTTCACATTAAAGGGGTCATGAACTGAGAAACCTAAATTGACATGACATTGAAAAAATGACATATAAGAGGTCATTGTATTATAAAAACATCCTGTAAGTTTCAGAACTCAAAACTTTTTAGTCTAAAAACAGCTTATATTGAAGGCAGTCTGCCAAAATAAGAACTTGTGGAATGTTCTACTCAGGGCCGTCCTTTGGGCGGTGCAACTGGTATGGTCGCACCTGGCCCCGTGGCGAACGGATCGCGAACGGACTGAGGGGGCCCCGCTCCATACCTTGCATCACATATTCTTCATGCAATTTGTTTGAGCTGCCCCCTCTACTTTACAGACGTGAATTTACATTTCCTTCAGCCTGAGGCATATTCATTTCACTTTTGTTGTGAAAGGGCTTTTACATTTGTAAAAGAAGAACTTTTTAAAATTAAAAACAAACAAGCAAGCCCTGCCCAGACTTAAAAAGTAACTCAAAAGTAACGTAATTAATTTTACCTCGGATTCATTTACAAACAAAGCACAAATTGATGCTGGATTTTCAGAAAGATTGAAACTAAAGGACGATGATGTACCGATTGTATTGGATCCGACAGTAATGTCGCAAGAGTGAGTAACTGTTTTTTATGTGCTCACTATTGCTTTGTCTATTATAAACAGATTGTTTGAAATGAGTATTTATGCAGTTTTAACTTAAATCACAGCAGCATCCATCTGTGAAGGACATAGGCTGCCAAACATACACAACTGTTAGCCAATCATAGCAGTGAGTGTTTACTTCTGAGTGTATAATCCGCCATGCCTATTCAAACGGAGCGTTCAGATGAGCAGGTCAAAAATAGGACAGAAAATAGCCAACTACTTCTAAATGATGATGTTTTTTGATGTAAGTCTTGAGAACATTATAAGTGGACCTCAGAGAACAGTACAAAATAAAAAACAGAGGCAGTTCATGACCCCTTTAAAACAGGCATTTGTCAGTATGGCATAGTGGTTATTATATTTTCCATACCGTCGCCATTGGATGCAGTGTTGAGTTACTCGAAAGGGAATATCTCAGGTTACGTCAGTAACCACAGTTCCCTGAGAACGGAATGAGATGCTGCATCACCTCACCATACTTCCTGCATGCCTGTGAGCGGCTTGCTTCAGCCAATCAGAAGCTACCACTGCTTTGTTCCGAGTGTCTTTTGTAGATTCCGTGGCATGTGCATAATAGTCAATCAAGATTGGAGAAGTTGCTCACATGCTTCAGATGCAATCACACTGAGGTGTTCCACATAGCATCACCATTGGACACAGCACCTCTTTCCTTTCTCAGGGAACCATTGTTACAGCAATAACCTGAGATGTTCCTTAAAGATATAATGTTTCAGCAAGTCTGGTTGATCAGGTACCAAAAAAGCGTGTCAATATTAATCAGAAAAATATCATTTGTTATCAAATGATAAAATGTTGTGTTAAAGTCACCCTGACCTTCAAATATCACAGCATTTAAGGAGGTCATTGTCCAGGGGTTAAACAGGATAGATGTGACAATTTACTGATACATTGAGTGATCATTGACAGGACAAGCTGAAGCTCTGTGTTACGACTTCTCCAAAAGCGAATTGGAGTCAGGTAGAAAGATGAGATTGAAGTGTGGGTCTCACAGATGACCTGCCATTTAAATAATGAAACACAAAGACTGGTTATCGAGAAATCTGTTCTTCTCAAGAAAGATTTCTTAATGTGAACCATGCATCGATCCCAAAAGCTAAAAAAAACAAACAAAAAAAACATTACAGCTAGAATATGCTCAAAAAAAAAATTGAAGCATGTCTTATGTTTGCCCAAGATAGGCAACCTGGATGATCCACACTGCTTCTGTGGGCAGTTGAGACAAATGTTGCACTTTCTGGCAAAAATGTACACTAAGGGCACACCAAAACCAAAATCTCTTTCCAGCTGTGCTTCTTTGCTGCCTCAGGGTCTGGATACTTTGCAGTTATTGAAGTAGCAAGGAATTATAAAGTGTATCAAGACATTTCACAGGAGAATGCTGGGACAGCAGTTCATGACTTCAAGCTTTACAGAGGTTTGGTGATGCAACAAGACAATGATCCAAAGCACAGAAGTAATAGCTACTAAAGAATGGCTGAAAAAATAAAGAAAATGTTTCCTTGAGTCCTGAGCTTAAGCCAACTGTGATGCTGTGGCATGAACTAAAGAAAGCTGTGCTATTAAGACAACCCAGAAATATTGATAAACTGAAACAGATCTGTGGGGAGGGACGGTCTAAAATTGGTCAATGTCTTATAAGCAGCTAACAGAAACACTTAGTGGAGATTATTGCTGCCATAGGAAGGTCTTCAAGTTATTAAATTCAAGGGTTTGTTTTGTTTGTTGTGCTCATAAGGTTACATACCCCTTGCGGAATGTGAAAAAAATGTTAATAATTGAAACAAAATAAGAAGGAACATGAAAATTGGATGTTATTTTTTATTTAGTGAATAATCCTGAATAAGCTATTTCACATAACAGATGTTTACATATACTCCACAAGACAAAATAATAACCGAATTTATAAAAATTACCCCATTGAAAAGTTTACATACCCTTAATACTGTGTCATTTCCTAAATGATCCACGACTGTTTTTATATTTTGTGATGGTTGTTCATGAGTCCCTTGTTTGTCCTGAGCAGTTCAACTGCCTGCTGTTCTTCAGAAAAATCCTCCAGCTCCTGCACATTCTTTGGTTTTCCAGCATCTTCTGCATATTTGAACCCTTTCCAACATTGACTTATGATTCTGAAATCCATCTTTTGATACTGAAGACAACTGAGGGACTCATGCATAACTATTACAAAAGGTGAAAACATTTACTGATGCTCAAGAAGGCCACACAATGCATTAAGAGACGGGGTGTAAACTTTTTAAATTAGATGATCAGGGTAAATTGTACTTATTTTGTCTTCTGGGAAACATGCAAGTATTTATGTAGCTTCTGTTGTTCTGTACTAAATGAAAAAAATATGATCGTTAAACAAAATGAGAAGAATTTACACATAATCCTGTTCAAACGTTTAATGCATTGTGTTGCCTTCTTGAGCATCAGTAAATGTGTTTACCTTTTGTAATAGCTGTGTATGAGTCCCTCATTTGCCCTCAGTGTGAAAATATGGATCTCAAAATCATACAGTCACTTTTGGAAAGGGTTCAAATATGCAGAAGATGCTGGAAAACCAAAGAATGTGCAGGAGCTGGAGGATTTTTCTGAAGAACAGCAGGCAGTTGAACTGCTCAGGACCAACAAGGGACTCATGAACAACCATCACAAAATATAAAAACAGTCGTGGATCATCCAGAAAATGACACATAGTATTAAGATTCAAGGGTATGTAAACTTTCGGTGGGGTCATTTTTATAAATTCAGTTATTATTTTGTCTTGTGGAGTATATGTAAACATCTGTTATGTCAAATAGCTTATTCAGGACAGTACTAAATAAAAAAATAACATGCAATTTTCATGATCCCTCTTATTTTGTTTCAATTATTAACATTTTTTATATTCTGCAAGGGGTATGTAAACTTATGAGCACAACTGTATATTATAATTTGAAATTGTGAATGCCCTGTCAAGAAACCTTGGAACAGAGCATCGAAATCGGACAGGCAAATATTGACTGGGCTAATATTGATTTTGTTCAGGTAACATTAATGCAGCTTTTGATAGAACATTGTATCTGTAATAGTAAATGGCTTATTAAGTAATCAGATATCAGACCTATTTTGCACTCTAAATGAAAATTGATCGTGAAAAAATAATGGACACATATGAAATATCTTTGAGGGTTTTGCATGGAAGGGTATTTTAGAGCTGAGTGCTTGGAGAAAGAAGCCATGTCAGATAGATGTCAAAACACACAGAACCTAGACACAAATATTATTACAGACACTGTTTTATGATGAATTCGCATTTTTGAATTCCTAACCCTATTACAGAGAAGTGTCTCAGACATGCCGTATACTGTATTTATTATTAAATGAACTGAAAAGGCCACACCATATCAAAGGCATTGTGACTGTGTAATGTGATGCAGAGAATAAGGAGAGTTTCACAGCAATCACTACTGGATGATTGTGCATAAATGTGCCCTAATAATTAAATGTCTATTCTTATGCTCTTATTGGGTGAATGGTATAAAAACAGTTATCAAATAGTCACATTTCACAGCAAAATCAGAAAGAAAAAAATGAATAACAGTCTGTGGTATAGAACTATTATTACGTCTTTTGATTTTGGGGTGAAACCTGCCTTTGAGTTTGTAACATATCATTTTACTATTCATTCATTTAGATTAAAATTACTTTTGTGCATCTTCATTTGAGGAAGGAATAGCTTTTAAGATGCTTGACGCGTGCTACCTTTAATAGGCTTTTTAATGTGCAGTCACAGTTACGATCAGATCAGGCTCTCTTGTAAGCATCATATGTGTGTTTCCTGGGGCTTTGTGGAGGCGGGAACATCTTGTGTGGAGATCCTGGTCTGCGTGATCAGAGATGCCAGCCTTGTCTTACAGTCTCGTTGTGGCTCTGAAGGAAGCCCCTCTCCACACGCTGGCTGCCCATCTGAAGCTCCTCTACCATCTGCTTGGGCTTCACCACAGAGCGCACTGCTGACAAACTGAAAACACACACGCTGGTTACTAATGAAGTGCGAGCCAAGTGTCAAACCATTAAACCATAATGGTCTCACAAGTCCTCACATTTCTCAGAATCAAAAGGAGGGGAAAAATATATTTTGCAATAAGAAAAGAAGGCCTGTTTTAGAGTTGTGATAACACAGCCTCACACCACCCGCTCCCAAATGAACCATGCCACAATGCAAAATAATAATAATAGAACTTCATGAGGTTGGCACACACATATTAATCTTACTTATATGTGTAAATACAGGATGGGTTGATCAGCTGTAATGACAGAATCTGTTACTGTGGTGGTACCATGGTAAAGTGATGGCATCAAGTACTATTTACATCAAAGACTACCATGACACTACTAATATGATAAATATGAAAAAACACACTGTATTACTGTATGTAAAACATACATTGTATTACTATATTGTTTTTGTTAGTGATGTGGACATTGCACTCTCGATAAATGTGGCAAAAAATAGCAGTGGGACAATACACAATCCTCCCTCTGAAGTTTGCCTCAAAACCTTTAAAAAGAAAGATACTTCAGCCAGGATGGAGAGTAACACTCTTCATCACTCATGCTGAGCCAATCCTCAAACGTTTAATCAGCTACAGACAATCTGAGAGAGAAGCTAACCGCTCGATATCTCGCTCTCTAGTGGCCTGACAATATCAACAGCAGCAAAGGGCCGTTGGATTCATCACAACTCTATTAAACACTCTTCAGTGATGGATAATGAATGATCTGGACATACTATTAATGAGGAAAGTTTTGTGAAAATAGCCAAAATAGCATTTTTTATTTCATTCTTTCTTTCTTTTTCTTTCTTTTTTTTTTTAAGAAGAGAGAGATTTATCCATAGGAAAAATATATTTTCTCATAAGTTCAGCTCAAGGAATGATTACAGCAAAGCCGATACAGAACCTGAGAAACCTTAAAGGGGTCATCGGATGCCCATTTTCCACAAGCTGATATGATTCTTTAGGGTCTTAATGAAAAGTCTATAACATAGTTTGGTTAAAAATTCTCAATGGTAGTGTAAAACAACACCGGTTTTACCCTGTCAAAAGCTCTGTCTACAGCAAGCTGTTTTACTGCATGTTGCTTTAAATGCAAATGAGCTCTGCTCACCCCGCCCCTCTCTTCCAAGCCACTCTCTGAGAGACGGTAAACTTCAGCCGCATTCATCATGAAACTTGCTAACAAGCACGTTATTAGGAAAAGCAATTTGCAAAGATTCATTAAAAAACCTCACACTCACTTCTTCTGGAGGTGAAGCTGGATCACGAATGATTTGCGAAAGGTAAACGCATTTAGGTAGATCGAGGGTGCATTCCCTTCAAAAACAAACATACTCCACTTCAGCGGCTCAGATGATAACTGCTATGTTCATTATTACATCCAACAACAGAACACTTCAATCGCTTAAGAGACATTCTTGTCTACATCCCTGCTCCAGAGTCGAAACAATGGCGGACCGATGACAGCTCACTCAGGGCGGGTCTAAGGTAAAATGCTACTGTCAATCAAACAATCGTGGGAGGGGCCTGGGTCTGTGTGATGTCACACAGACAGGCATCTGAGATCGGCTCGATTTGAGAAAGGGGAAATTATTTAATGAGTAAAAAAAAAAAAAACACTGGGTGGATCTTTATCATTATAGGGTGGTTGTGTGCACACACTGCCAACACATATTTCAGTTCAAACTACTTGTAAAAGTGCACGTCGCATCCAATGACCCTTTTAAACAGAGCTGAAAGACAATGTCTTTGCAATTAGACATAAGTTTCTCAAATTCAGTTCTCTTATATAACATTCATAAGTTATTCTTAAATATTGCCGACCTACTTCATATAGGCAGGTATTATCTAAATGAAAACAGTGCTATTTAGCCATCTGATAGGCTATAAATCACACTTATCCCTGCCTATCCATCTTATCATTCATTACAGCTACCAATTTACCTGCTGTCTATTAGACTCCCTCTTGTCACATGTCATCCAAGCCATCAATTAGATATAATGAGATCACATCTCAGCTACAGAACCGTTCAGAGAATTGAGCTCCTCCTGGTCGAATGGGGCTCCGATACTGGGAGCTTTTCATGACACAATTACAATTACATATTGATTTATCTGTCTGTGTCGTATAGACATAAATATAATCACAAAGTCTCAAAACATCAAGACACCATTTACAATAGTTTAGAAAGAACAACTATGATTATATACAAAAGTTAAATATACACTGTATACAATTTGCATAATTTCAAAATAGGCATTTTAACTTAACATACAGCAATTCAGCAGTATTTTTTATTAATATTTATGTATTTTATGGTTGCTTTAAACTGTTAAAAATCTGTTATTTTGTAAGGCAACCTAAAATATATATTTTAACATTTCATTTAAGAAACATAATATTTAATGTCTGAATGAACCTGACTAAATCTGACAGTGCCAATGAATGCAATGTTTATGGGTCAGATCGGGCAGGAATGTCAGCTGTTGGAGAAAGGCTGAAAAGCATACAAGCAAACTCATGACTGCTGTTAGTCATTTGCAAATGTCAGTCTATCTATGTAAATGAAGTACAGCTACATGCTTAGATTAACAACGGTCAACATCACAAACATTAATACGCACATAGCTTGTCTAGTTAAGTTGTCACACTGACGGCTTCAATCCGTTAGCAAATAGCTTTCATAAACCCATTTACACACTTAATGAGCCCCTTCCTTTGTCGAGGTGATTTATTTCCTAGAGAATAAAGCAGACATCCTCCGCATATACAAAGTCATAAAATGGGTGTTGATAAGCTGTTCGAATAATAAATGACCCTAACAAGAAAAGCCTTGAAGTTTTCTTTGGCTAAAAACCTTGAACAAATCAACCATTTTGCTTTGCTCTACAAAATGCTGTATGACAGCGAGAGAACATTAATGTTATTTATCTTTGCAGCCCAAACAACACAACAATGTGAGAAGACTATTCTTTGCACATAATACTGTTTTGTAAGATTAGTTCATAAGTTAGTTTACAAATTTGTCCACAAACACTTTTTGGAAGCAATGTAGGCCTACAGTGGCCCCAAAATGTGTGATTTAAAAGGTATAATGTTAAAGTTCATTGCAGTAATAACATAATTAGTTGAAGGGGTCGTGAAATGAAGAATTAAAATGTTCTCTATATTGCAATTATTTTATATATAGAAAGCAATCAAAGATCGTTCTCTTAATAATCACTGGAGCAGTCAATTCAAGATCAGCACGAGTGTATCGATGACTTGATTTATGCATTTTCACCAAAACTCACATTATAATCAATGACTCAGTTAATACTGCTCAATCTCTTATTTACTGAATTATTTACTGTTTTCACTGTATTAAGATGAAAGAATTTGTGAGACAGCAGAAATCACATTGGAATAAGGAGATCATTACATTGTGTGCTGAGTAGACGTGACTGTGTCTGGCCACAGTCAAACGCTGCAACCTTCGATCCAGCTGGAGAAGTTCTAAATATAATGCTGTAATCAACACTTTTCACGAATATAAATCTTGGTGGCTGTTATAGTAAATAGTAAAAATGCAGTTTTCGAGAGAATTTCGCATGTAGTGCTCATTTCATATGCAAAATGTTAGCCAATCATAGCAGTGGGCGTTTCCATTGAAGTCTCACACAGACACGCCCCTTAATAGTTCAAATTAGAGGCTAAATTCAGGGTAGAAAGTGACCGTTTATCTTAACTATGAAAGTGTTCAATCAATCACTCAATCAATCCATCAATAAGATTATTAGTGCACCAGAGGAGTGGTTCATTACATTAACCATTTGATTTAAAAGCGGTCCATTCAGACTCCATTCAGCCGCAAAAGAAAAAAAAATCCTGTCAATATTAGTCACAAAGCAACTTTTCAACCATTCAGAAGCATTGCATTTTACGCCATGGTACTGACAGTGCTAGAGGTTATAAATTAATGACCGATATCTTGTCTAGGTTCACGAAGAGCTGTCTGACGGACAGTCCCCATCCGTCCTAACTGTGAATGTGTTAACAGATCGGCTCACTTACATTTGCCAATCATCTAGATTCCCACACCTGTGGATCTTGAATTTTCATGAATTTTCTGTTCCAGTTGATTGTGATTATTGGATGAGGATTTCTGATATATGGATTTTCAGCCAATTAAATATTGGAGCATAACATAGTATTACTACACATACAGTTGTATACGTACATACATAATTAATAATTAACACAAACAAAGGGCCAGATTTACTAAACAGGGCAAATTAGCGCAATAACGCAATTCCAAAACAGTGCCAAAGGGCGGGTGATTTACTGACAATGAGCAAATATACCAAGTGCAGCGCATCTACTTACGACACAGGTGCAAAATAGTTTAAGACATGCTTTTTTGGGCGTTAAATAATGGTGCGAATACTAGTAATCTGACGAGCGCAAATTGATTCATTTTAATACTCTCCTCCCATAAATTTTGCGTCTGAAAGGGAAACTCTTACAAATGCATATTCAATAAGGTCAGGCACAAAAATAATTATTCACTGCGGTTCTTTAGTAAATCCTGACAGTACTATTTTAGTGCCGAAAGACGGTTTGCGCTGATACAAGCTGTTAGTAAATCTGGCCCAAAGAGTCTAGGTGGAGTGTCTAGGTGTCAGCACCTTTAAAAAATAGGTAAAAGTTATTAAGGGTGAGGGGATACAGTAACAAAAATAGACCTTTTATATGTGCAATGATTGAAAAAAATAATAATTATAAATCATCCTAGATGACAGAAGCACAGCTGTTGTATTTTTCCAACATAAACTCCACAGCTAAAACTACATGTGAAATATGTGGGCAACAATAGAAATTCCCCTGTAAGAGTCATCTACTGTAGTGCAACTAGCTACTGAAACATTCACTATAGGGCCTTTTGGATTCCACAAAAGAATCATTATTGAGCAAACGCATCAAAAGGCATACCTACGCCTTTTCAGAGGAAATGAAATGACCCATGAATGTCAAATACGCCTAAAGTTGTTTTTAAATGTCATGGTCAAGGAGAGCCTGGAGACGTTTGCACATCAGAGAGTGAAATAGATGCATCTCATGTTTTTCTGTAGTCTCCTTCAAAGGCAATAATTTAGTGACAAATCTTGATGACTTTTACTGCCTGGGATTGTATAAAAAGCCTGTTAAGAAATAAACACAGTGTTTAAGGTGTCAAAACACCAGCATCCTCAACCACAGATGGATTTTAAAAGCTGGCGTTCGGGAGAAGTGACGTACACACGGTCGTTACTAGAGAGCTCTGATTGTTATTTTATCATCACTGCTGTCTCATCATATGATTCCATGCTGATGGCAAATAAAGGGTGAACAATGATAGAAAATGAAGGCATAGTGCATCATTGGATAGTGTTTACAGAGATCATCAAATGTCAAAGTACACACAGCGCTTCTGACTGAACCTTCCATTTTTGGTTTAAACTTAAATGCGTATTCGCATTTAGATTTTGTGTTGCATTGCATTGTGGGATATAGCATTCCACACAATGTGTGAGTCTGCTGCACAGCCGCCTAAGTGCAAGCTCTGCGTAAGTGTACATCATAGGGTGCATGGCGGACACAAAGGGCACTTTGTGACATTGAGACTAAACACGTTGTGGTCAAACTATGTTTATTCTCAATGCAAGTGAATCTGTATTTAATGTAGTATTAGTTGCATTTACGCTTGTAGCCCAAAGTAAAAGTTATTGCTTGTTGGCCACTACTCTAGCATTGTTTTTCCCATTTGTCCATGCTGTTAACAGAACAGGCCTGCAAACCATCATTGGTGTACAATCCCCAGCCGTCCTATTGATTTCCACCCAGAATACAGAACTTTACACACCAGAGGATTTATTTGTTATCCACCACAATTATTTCTTTATAAGTAGCTTATTATAGGAAAAATAATTAGTTTGCATGATTAAAGTCACCTCAGTTGAATAGGCTGTCAGATGAAAAGAGCACTTCATGTGAAAAATATCAAAAAACTGGATGCCAATTTTTGTGGTTAATCTGCATTTATAACTAGTTTGATGCAAGGTGCTATATCAATTTGTAGCAGTAAACAACTTCTTTACAGTGACATGTGATCCTGCGGAAAATGAGAAGCTGCTCTCACAAAAAAATAAATGAATAAATAAAAAATTCCTCTCACATAAGCAAATACAATTGGCGTACAAATGAATATGAATTATAGGAAGCAGTGTGTACCGCTGTCTATTTCCTCTATAAATAGCGCACTTGGTCTCTATGATATTTCTATAGGCATATGTTGGGTCTATCAGTGTCTTATCTTATCTTATGAGTTTTATAGATGTACTGATGTGGGGAATTGCACATGACATTGGATTCTAGTGATACGTGTGCTTCCTGATCTCGCTGGGAATAGATCCAACCCAGCAGCTACTTTGAAAAATCACTTCTAGTGGCTCTTTAAATTTCTTTTGAAGTACATATGGAATACCCATTGATTTCCCTTTTTCTTGATATAAGCCCCCAACAGATAATGGAAGACCTGGACATTGTATTATTCATTTACATATAGATAGATAGATAGATAGATAGATAGATGTAAAAAGTATTAAAAACTTTTTATAAACTGTAATTTGTTTAATTATTAACAAACAAAAAATTACCATAAATTTTATGCATGTCAAACTATAGGGACTTTCTAGTGCTGACCATACCGGTTCCACAGCATACTGTATGCCTGCATAGTATGACAGATCGCGACCTCTGCTGCTGCCTGCAAGACCTGAAATTGCGTTCAGCACACTTTTTGTGGTTTAAGCTGTTACCTAATTTGCATAATTCCTTTGGTAAATCTGGTGCTAAAACAACATAGGGAGTGTGTGCAAATAAACACAAATGTAACAAATGGTGCCGGTCAGTTTTGCTTATTTTTTAAGAACGGAATGCTGCGAAAAATTAAATTACCTTTCAATTTAATGCATAAGTAATCTAGTAGGCAAAAGGTGATGCATATGAACCCATTTAAATTGTTTAAAATTGCACTTATCAGTTTACAATCTACAGTCTTCTATATTGACGGGGTTCATGTGGCGTACATTGCATATGTTGCATATAAACCCCTTTTTATGCATTGGCTAACCGCTCAAGTTATGGATTTTACACCATAACTATATGCAACATGAAGGGTTTTTTTCCCCCACATTCATTCTGTATGTGATAACATGAACATATGTTGTTAGTCTGATGATGAGTTTTTGTTCTCTGCACTATTTAGAGAAACGCACCTTGTATTGGTAACGACTGGATTTGTTCCCTTGAAAGCTGTTGAAAGGATTTGGGTGGAATTCTTCATCATCTGTAAATCTGGATGTTGCAATAACTGGTCTAATAAC
Source organism: Tor tambroides (assembly GCA_021397915.2). Lineage (NCBI taxonomy): Eukaryota > Metazoa > Chordata > Actinopteri > Cypriniformes > Cyprinidae > Tor > Tor tambroides. The sequence goes on along the minus strand of JAFVLL020023352.1, from coordinate 34,595 downwards.
TCCAGGCTTTGTCTAAGACAAATAAACAAGAAATATTTCACAAAATCAGTATTTCTATAGCCAACACATAGTATATGTCTAGAACTTTGTGCTCTGCCCTCTGCTACAGCTTTAGCAGTGATCAGCAATTCAGTATATGAATTCAATTCAAGAATATTTTAACATGGAACATCTTTCAACAGGCTGTGTTGAAATATCTAATCTTACATCACCTTTCCTTTTAATAACACTTTTAATCATTTCTGAACTGAAGAGATTAATTGCTGCAGTTTTGCAAGTGGATTTTTTGCCTAATCTCTCTTGATAGAAGACTTCACCAGCCTCAACAGTCCGAGGTAATCGTTGTCTTATTCTCCTCTTCATAATACGCCAGACATTTTTAATAGGACACAGATCTGGACTGCAGGCAGGCCAGTCAAGCACATTCACTCTGTGTCTATGAACCACGCTGTCGTTGCACGTGCAGAATGAGGCCTAGCAGTGTCTCACTCTAATGACCACAGATTTCATGGGAAAAGATGTCATTTTCATGGCAGCAGATGCTACTGTACAGTCCAAATATATGCCTCAGCCTCAACAGTACCTTCACACATATGCACGTCACCCATCCTGTGGGAACTGACAGAAGTCTGGATGGTCCCTTCGTTTTTGGCATGGAAAACTCAATGTCTAATGTCTGTATTTTTTTCCCAAAAAATAAGCTGCAACAAGCTGACTCATCTGACCACTGTCTGTCGGATCATCTGAGAACTTGGCAGCGTCTCTCCATAGGACTGATGTATGGATTTCTCCTTGCATACATCAAGATTCAAGTTGCATTTCTTGATGCAGCAGCAGACTGTTAAGTGACAATGGTTTTCTGAAGTACTCCTGAGCACATATGGCTATATTTAACACAGTGGCATGATGGTTTCTCATGCAATTATCTGAGAGTTTGAAGGTTATACACATTCAACAGAGGTTTCCTGCCTTTCTCTATACTGACTGTGATTTCTCCAGATTTCCTGAATCTTTTCACAATATTATGAAAAATCCTATCTAATCTTCTTGCACCGGGAAATGTTATTTTTGAATGATTTGACAATTCTCTCATTAAGTTGGGCACACAGTGGTATAAGCCACAACCCATCTTTCCTTGCAAAGACTTTTTTGTGGATCCCCTCACCTATTACCAGTTCATCTGCTTATTGTGGAATGTTTCAAAACAGTTTAACTTGGATATTCTATAGCCCTTTCACTTTTATTTTGCCTCTGTTTCAATTTTTTTGGAGTTCTGCTGTCATCAAAATCAAAATGTGTTTATATGTACAAAATACAGTTAGGTTGATCAGAGAAAGCATTGGAAACTTTTTCTTTGTAGTTTTGTCAGTTGAATAAAGATTAAGCAGAATTAACAGCAGAATGAACAAAAACAGATTGCATTTTACAAAATGTCCCAACTTTTTTAGAAACGTACTTTACATTCATTTACACAGTTTAGGGATATACTGTAGATTTCAAAGGAGATTTAATTTAAGTTTTTTTTTTTTTTTTTGCTATCATACATTGGTCAAGACTGAAGCCATATTATTAAAGCAATTCACACATTCAGCAATACAGAAATGAATGTTGAATGATGCATTACTGCATTTCTGCAGTAATTACATGAAATCTTGGTGGTTTTTTACAATACAATTAAATATAGTATAATAATCTCACCGGCAAACTCAAGGACAGAGAAAAGTAGTATTCAGATGCAAAGTTCATTATAATAAAAAGAGTCACATGTCGGAATTCATAATATTCGAAAAACTTTAGGCTTGTTTAAACTTTTTATGCTTGACAGGTAAATTACTATATGCAAAGAAGATAGAAAACAACAAACATCATTAATCTGCTTCATTTCCGTGACATATTCTATAGTAAAGTCAAAAAAAGTGAAAGGATGTTATTCATATTCTATATTCATATTATATGACATACTGATTTATGTGAAAAATCATTTAAACTTCAAACATATAAGTTTATCATTTATGGAAATGCTCAGTGTTGTTAGTATTTTTAGGTCAGTGTGTTGGGAGTGATTATGTGTGCTTGCTGAGTAAGAGATGTTGTCGGTGTTATGCTCGAACAGGCTTATATGTATGGAGTGTTTTGGTTTGAGCAAGTTTGCAAGTTTTGCAGTCAGTGACATTAACTGTTTGGCAAATTAACTGTTTCAAAATTAACTGTTTGGTTTGTAATGCAGACTGTATGGAGAGTTTTGAAAAAGTGGCTTCAGTATTGATCAGTGAATGTTAGCAACTGAAAAAGAGTGTATGAGAAAATGTAATCATAGTTTGAGATATAAATACATTTCTTTCTGGAAGTAAATATATAATGCAAAAGGCAGAAACCTACTGATTTATAGTAGTGTTTTGTGTTGAGCACATCAGTGTGTTGTTGGCTAGTGAACAGAGCTCTTCATATAATGTGTGTGTGTGTGTGTGTGCGTCATTTTGGTGCGAAAAACATTTTGGAAAGAGATAAAAGGATTTTGAATGCAGTGTCTGCTTTTGTTAGAGATATGCAGAGCTTTGCTTTATGTGTTTGTGTTTGTGTTAGTGTTTTGAGGCAATGGGCTAAAGATTTAGCAAACACTTGTACAAACAATTGGGGGGGGGGACCCTGTAATTAGATGCACCTATTTTCTAGACATTTTTGAGAACTGAATTAATTATATTTATAACAAACATTTCCTGTTTCATTCTGTATCTTTTTTTTTTTCTTTCACTTTTTCCATGAAGAATCCATGCTGCCTTACAATTTGTCCACAGCAGGTATCGTAGATCACAGCGTAATTGTGCTGCATTTATTCTTTCGAGATCAGCCTCAGAAGTGCATGATGCTTCCAAATGCTGCCTACTCAGGCAGCTCATTAGGAACAGAGCCAACGATTATTTTACAAAATCATCACTCCGTATCTACTGAACGATGTAATGTAGCAAAAGCTGAGGTTTATTTTCAATGTAAATAAATATGAAGCTCAAATTCATTTAAATAAAATCAATTGCTTACCAGTGTTTTTTCAGTGGTTACAGAGGGTTGAAAAGGAGAACTTGCCTAGGGGGAAAAAAATAAATAAAATGGTGAATATTAAACATTATTTTACTTTTGACATGCTATCTGGACATAGTTTAGAAACACAATAACCTCTTAATTGTAATATTATGTGAAGTGATTAATATTATTGATTTTATATCATATTATCCAGCTATGGACCCCTCTAATTAAGTCTGTAATCTTTTCAGAGTTTGTAATATTCCCTTAAAATCATCCTGTTGCCAAAACCTGTGGAACAAAAGGAACAAACTAACTCTTCAAATCCTGTCAATTGCGTATGACAAGAAAATTTGCTCCAATTGTCCAGACGAGATGAAATTCTGCTCTCAGAATGTAAACAGGGTCTAATATAAAATGAATACCTCAGTAAAGGTTAGAAAACCTGCAACCTCACAAAAGCCACCTTATTTCTAGCCTTACTGTAAAAACAAAGGAAGAATTAAACATGGCTGGAATATCCTAGCAATAGTAAAAACGCCCAGTTTATAGCTGAATTGTATTTTTGTACACTTCTGTACTTCTAGTGCTGTGCCATATGCTGTAGGTTAAATAAAGGGATTGGATCTGAATGAATACTCTGAAGGCTACATAAATTTTTGAGTGTAACTGGTTGGTTGAAACCCCAAAATGGGTTGCAGGTCTGTTCTGACATTGTTGTGAACAGCAGGAAAAAAGGTGGCTAATAAAATGCAAACATATAATTATGGTTGTACATACTGCATAAACAAAAAGGACATCCTGTTGACATGAAAGATTGTGCATCCAATCAGTTTGCTATACTTCTGTCTAAAATCTAGGTGTACAATATCAAATCTGGTCTCCAGATTGGCTTGCGTTCTCAGATTCACTGGCATACCAAAATAGTTTGACTAATAGAATTGGCTCTGAAAATGGGCTAAAGCAAATTTCACATGTTATCAAAGTGTTAGCAATATTTCTAGAGCCCTGAGCTGGCATTTCAGCGTGAAATACTGCAAAATAAGAATATTTCCAGAACTAATACTCAGAGAGTTTTTATAATGAATGATTTCTCAGATTTGCCGCCTTCGTATGAAGTCTGAGTGTAAAATATGTACAGAGATCAAAAATGAATGGAAAAACGTACATATCTTGTTTCCCGTCCCAATAGTTTTGGAGATGGTGATGACGTCTGTGGCTTCAGTAGTTCAGAGTAAAAGAAAAAGAATGAGTTAAGGAAGCTCTCAGCAGCTGGAAAGTGGCACACATTTCAAACCAAGCACAGTGAACATAATTAAAATGGCAAGCTGGGCTTGAGCAGCAGGGGCTAAAAGGTACCTGGCTAAGACTGATCAGAGTAGAGGACTGAAGTCTTCATTTAGCTAACAGAGGTCTTCTTTGAAAATAATCAGCAAATTGTGGCACTTACAAAAAAAACTTAAATAATCTATTCTATTGATTTATTTCTTTTCTTTTTTTTTCTCCTGGGTGAGAAAATTTCTTAGTTCAGTCATGGCAATGTTTTGGTCTCTGTGAAGACACTTACACTGTACAAAAACAAGAAATGTTTTATTTCTAGAAAATCACTATAATTTATGTTCTACTGAATGCGATGCCATTGTGACTAATCAAAATGAAGAGGAGATAATTCCTGGTGTTCATTTTTAATGACATACCCTTGATGCCTCCGCTGCCACATTGGGTTTGTTCACATGGTCTGATTGACACTGGAAAAAATGGATTCAAACATGAAGATTGGTGCATAAATAGATTATTGTTTAGGTGCAGAATGTGTTTTGGTGACAGCTCACTCTTTGGATCGTGTCCTCGAGGACTTCATCGATGGTTGCGTACAGTTCTGCAGTCTGCTGACGCAGCTGCGCAGGAGAGCACATCTGCACAGAGAGAAGAACACTTCACAGTGATGCCTAGTTTGGGATAATCCAGAACATTGAATACTTCACAAATTATTGGTATTTCATCTCATTTCATTACTAAATCTGTTTAATTGGACGGCAATGGGCGTAAATTAAAAGATAAGTTATCAGGTCCGCATTGTCAACCACAGCCTCATCTGAGAGTGCTTTGGCCCTACACGGTAGAGCAGGGGTATCTTGATTAGCTACTTCATTTTATATAACATTCCAAGGAAAACCAAAACCAAAATATATCATAATATAGCAAAATCTCTACAGGTTCTAGCTGTCACTCCACTGTATTCTGTCATATCACCCAGGCATTTCAGGTGTTCGGGTCTCATTCTACCTCTGCATGTGGGTCCTCCCAAGAATAGTTGTCTGCTGGGCTGAATGAAGCCTCTTTCTTGTTGACCTCTTCATCTATAGCCTTCAGAAAGGGGGAAATTAAGAGTTGTAGATGACACATTAATCTTCTCAGGTTGGCTAGTCCTGACCTTAACAAGTGGGTAGGTAGTAAGGGGTTGTTAAAGCTGATAAATCCCAAAGGTGAGTGTGTTCTCTTCTTATACTGATTATCTCACTATATCTGACCCTGTCCAGTACATTTTAACCTCTACTATAATGTTTAATGAGGTATGCAATGTGGATGAGTCATTCTGCTCACTCTGTTAAGATTCCTTTTGAGCACTTATGAACAATTTCATTCTGCCATCCATCAACGGAGAAAAAAAATCAAAGACTTAGTTTCACCCTCCTCCATTAGCGTCCAATGACCCTCTTTAACGACTATACAATTGCATGGAATCTGAAAAAACAGCAGCCATATAATGGCTTGTACTGACAGCGAATGAGATCCAATTATTAACTGTACACTAAATAATAGCTGTCGTTTAGAGCAATTAGATGATGCAGCTCACCTGCTGTTCCAGGAGCAGAGTATTTGTGGGAATAGCAGCGAGTGCCTTGTAGGTGGATTTGATCTTGTGTGTCTATATTAGGAAAGAATGATTTAGAAGTCAAAGAAAATCAAAAGCAGAATTAAACAATCCACAGCTGTGTTGTGCCCTAAGGATGGGTGCCATGATTCATTTGAAAAACAGTCATATCACAATAAGACAGTAGAAAAACTGGGATAAGACCGTTTTTCAAAAATTAATTTCTCCTTATTGGAACCCGATAGAAAAAATTAATAAATGAATGAACATAAAAAGCCAAAAAAAACCACCCACAACACACACACACACACACATAAATCACTTTAAAACAACTTACAACTCTAATTTGTTACAGCCAAAATTAATAAATTCCACAATCATTTCTGCATTTAAACCTGAAACCATGATTTTCATAAAATATAAACCACTATAAAAATGCACTTTAAATAAACGCCATGGTTGTTTCACTTTTTTCAGTGCATGCCTGTTGACTGCCATCAACAGACACACCATCAGTTTTCCATATCTCAGTCTGTATGTTATGTGGAAATAACTTTCAGTTCTGCCAACGGATAGCTGTGCAACTATATCTTCTGCGGTAAATCATGCAAATATTGCCTAAACCAAGATCACAAGAAAACACAAAACATGCAAAATGCAAAACATGCCCTTTGCCAAAGATTTACTGTTCTTGCACGAGTATGATGCATATCATTTTTCCCCTCAGTATGGGTGGCTGTGATTGAGAATGCATGCCACTTGTATGAATGTCAATGCTCAGCAGTAGAGCATGCAAGTTGCATGCAGGTAATGGCGAAAGGGCATACACTGTACCTTTCTATTTTTACAGTCCCCATCTGCGCAGTCTGGTGTGCTGCCCCATAGGGACGGAGAGGGTGATGAACAGAAGGAGTATGAGGGTGAGGGGGAGAGTTGACGGCTTGGGACGGCTGGAGAGGGCGAGAGGGTGCAGCGGTCTGGGGTGGAGGAGCGGGAGTTTGGGTGGACTGGGGGACAAGCAGGAGAGGCTGGAGGTGTGTAGGACAGGCGGGTGAGACCCACGGGTCTGGGAGAGGGAGACAGTCTAAAAGCTGGGGATGATAGGAGCACTCTTTCGACATCACTTTTGCCACCATTTTGGAAAAGAGTATTTTGTTTACTCTCCTTGTGATTTAAAACAGGAGATATGGAATTACTATGCGATTCAACTGTGTGTTTCAGAGTAGGAAAGGAGGAAGATTTACATGACTTTTGTGCAGGTTTTGATTCCGAGGAGTCTAAATTGTCAGACGAACTTCCTCTATCTTTCAGATACGGTGCATGGGAGAGCTCAGATGATTTCTGACCCTGTTTTAGTGCCAGTGAATGTTTTTCTGACCTATCATGGGATTTTGTTTCATCATTCTGCATTAAGGATGCTAAAGGTTTGTTTGGTTCTATAGATGCAGGGCGATCCACTGACACTGATGGATTTTTCTGGTTCTCGGTGCTGGAGCAAGACAGAGAGCTTGATTTAGGAGACGAGGAGTTCATCCGGGACAGGGAGCTGCACAAAAGAGAGCTAGGAACTGTCGGTAAACGATTTTCTTTGTGACCCAATTTCGACAGGTGAGAATTGGCAGCCTGGACTGTAAATAAGCTTGGTGAAGGGCTGTGTTTTGTAGTACTGGTGAAATGTCGACATGATTCAAGTCTTTCTGGTGGTTTTGTCAGTGGGGTTTCATCAGGTGTCCTGACCGTTGATGATACTGAAAGAGAACTATGGTCTGGTTTCCATAGTTGTGTCTTTGAAACCTGGTAAGACTCAGTACGGGGTCTATCTATGGAGGTACAAGACTTTGCTTTGGAGACGTTCATGGGTGCAACAGAAGAGGCAGCTGAGCATGCTGAACAGGAGGACATGTTAACTGGACTGATGGGCCAGCAGGGTGTGTAAGGTCTTTGAAAAGCAGAGGACAGGACTGGCAGACGACCTTTCCTGAGGATGGCTGTTAACAGGGAGAGCTGCGTTGGAGGAGGCCTGTGTCGGGCACGTGGCGTAAAAGGACAGGGTGAGGTTGCCCGACTGTCACAGCAGGGTGTTCCACAATCAGACGACATCTGCAGCAGACTGGAGCCTGGAGCCAAGGAGTGCCGCTTGATTCTCATCACAGAGGGTGTGAAGGCCCCGGATCTTACGGAAGAACATGGGGAAACCGTGCCACTAAAGGGGCCAGGAGAACCATCACGTGAGAACATATGGAGCCCTGACCAGCTCCTCTCCTTGTCCCAGCCCTCGGAGAGAATAGACTCCTTAGAAGAAGCAGGGGAAGTGAAAAAATCCATGGAGCTGGCAGGGCTAAGGGCCTCCTCTCTCTGAGATGAGCTATTTAAAAACAGACCTGAGCTGACCTCAGCAGCCTCTGAAGTGTTGTGAAAGCCTAGCTGAGAAATACCAGGGTGTTTGTTATCAGTGGTTTCCATGGTGGCTGGGCTAGGCTCGGGGGTTATGCTACCAGATTCTGCGTGAGGACCAGCTAGCGTGGTGAGTGGTTTAAGGTTTAAATTGTCAGTTGACTGAATCTGAGAAAGAAAGAAAATTAAAGCAATGATTGCAATGATGTCTGATTATTATTTTCTGCAAATTGTACAAAACATAAAGACAGCATGGGGTTTATTAATGGGCCTGTTTGCTTTTATAGTCGATATTGAAAGGCACATTAAAGTTTCTGCCGCATCAGAAGCATTTCCCAGCTTCAAGTGACACCAATAATTGTAACTTTTGTTGCAATACACTGTTATGTAGGCACCTGTTGACCAATGCAAATTTCAGACAAGCAGATTCAGTCGTGCTTTTGGAAATTTAATCTTAAATATCAAGTTTATAATTCCAGCACCACTTGGAATGATAATCTTTATGTTTAAGCAACCCAATTTGGCTTGCCTTAGGCAGGAGGAGTCTTTAAAGCCTGTTTAGAAAAACAATCTTAAGCTTCTGTTAGACATTAGTGGCACAGATTAATTAGACGCAATAAACATTCCTATCTATCAGTTGCTCGCTCAGAACTTGATCTACTGTGTACGCACGCTAATGTGTGTTTTTAATTAACAAGGGATCGCAAGTACTTCTGATCAACACAGAAAACAGCCATGTGTTACCAGCATATTGAATTTTATGATATATCCCATTAAAAGATATTAAGAAGTGATCCCAAAACAACTAAAATAATTAAGCTGCACTCTACAAACAGTAATTTGTCTCTAAATTACTGTACTTCTTGAAAAGTCATTGCTTCAATATCTTATTTCCTAGGCAGCCATTTTGTCATTACATACTTATAATATGCAATTTTAAAGAGGGAGTTACAGCAGGGAGTTAAAAAACAGTTTCATCAGGAGTTTGTGTATGCCCTGGGACAGAATGTACCAAAACACTCACCTCACTTTGAGTGGTGTTCTTGAGAGTTTCTTCAAGCTGGCGCTCTTCAGGTTCTTGGACATAAACAACCTCTGCTTTGTAGACACCCTCTTCCGCCATGCTTTTCTCAGTGTCCCCTGGCTCTTGTGAAGTCTGACATTGGAACAGGAAAAGTTACAATGCCATACCAAATCTGAAACGGCAGCTGTCCCAAAGCAGGCCTCTGCTACAGATGGCTATTTCTAGCTCCTGAGCATCTTGACGATATAAGAGAGTTACTGAATGCATTTATATGTGCGTGTGTTTCCCCTTCCAGCTTGTACATCTTTTTACCAGAAGTCCATGTCCCTCATGTATTGCTCACATGCAAGTACACATGACCCACCCTGATTGTGTAAGCCCTTCAGCAAATGCCTTTCACATTTTCGCTTTCACACACACACACACACACACACACACACACACACATAGGTCATCGTCTGTTAAGGGACTCTGGGTAGAACTTGACCCGTAATCACTACAGTCTCACTCCCTCTATCAGATTTGTGCAGTGTTTGCACCGTAAAGGAATAGTCTGCCCAAATATGAAAATTCTGGTATTGCGTGCTCACCCTCACCCTGTTTTTTTTGAAACCCAGATGCTGATACAGTGCCTTGCGAAAGTATTCATTCCCCTTAATTTTTTCACATTTTGTTATGTCGCTTCCTTATATTAAACTGCTTTAAATTATTTTTTTTTAACATCAATCTACAATACATACACCATAATGACAAAGCAAAAAACAGATTTGACAACTATGCAAATTTAAAAAGTGGAAAAACTGAAATAAGTGCATAATTCATTCAGGAGCTCTACAGGCAGTTCTTTTGACCTCAGAACTTGGTTTTTGCTCAAATATGCATTTTCAGCTATTAGAACTTTCATTGAGGGGTGTGTGCCTTTTCAAATTATACCCATTCAATCGAATTTACCACGTTAACGCAACTCAAAGAGTAGTAACTAGGGGTGTCCCCGACTAAGGATTTTCACAGTCGAATCGGAATTTTCCAATCATGCTGATAGTCGAATCACATGTTTGGGGGCGGGGCCAAAATACATTACATTCCACAGTCATAATTACTGACGTTAACACACAGGGAAAAGGTGTAACGAACGCCTCGCAGATACAAACGGGGTAAATAATGTTTTATGTTTTGATTAAAAGATAGTTAACATTAAACGTCAGCGAAACCCAGAATTCGCAACATTTTTTTTTTTTTTTTACAGTAGTGCTCTCATTATAACGTTATGTAGCCTATATGATCGTAGTTGTTAATGTTCTGCATTTCTGTTTTGAGCTGCGTGCCCTGAAGATGACCAGTAGAATGAAGCATATGATAGCAGGTTTTTAATCAATGGGATTTAACTCATTTATCTCACATATAATACGCTTCGTTATTTATATAACATAACGTTAATATTACGACTTATAGGCTATCTGCACAAAATGCCCCGAATGCACATGAACTCGTCTGCGCGGCTCTGAATGAACTCCTTTTGTGGACGCGTTCTTCACGCAATAACATGCAGAAACAAAAAAAAAAAAAAAAAAAAAAAAAAATTACAGCGTTTTATTATAATAGTGTTCTCATAACAATGCTATGTATATGACAGTGCCAGTCATAGTTATTAATATTCTGCATTGTTGTCCTGCTCGCCGCGCGCGCTGAAGAGATAATCACCGTAGTACTACAATGAAGTGCTTTACTGTAGCGTAACTCAACCAAGGCAAATAAGGCATCTTAAACAAGATAAATAATATATACACGATATAAATAAACCGACTGAAACGTTTTGAAATCACTTCTTGTACCCTACCTGATCGAAAAAAATCCAGTCTTTCACTCTGTCTGTGTTAATTTGAGTCTTGTTAAAGATTTAAATCCCTGCGGCCAAGATGCTCCTCTGTCGGTGACGGATTAGAAAGCGAAACTTTAATCTATAGGGGAAGCTGGATTTATTCACGCACGTTAAAATATTTATTTAAAGCTTCTTTCTTTTAAGATTCTTATTTACAGCATTATCATAATAGGCTGTATATTAACTTATTCGGAGAAAACCAGTAGTTCTATGTGAAATCAGACACTGAGCACCCCCATACAGCCAAAATGGTATGATCATAACACCTCGCGAATATTCGACTGTGAGATTGGGAGTCGAATCAGGCTCCTCGAATCGAAGCATCGAATCGTCGACTATTCGGGGACACCCCTAGTAACATCTACAAGTGATATGAATGCTCCTGAGCTAATTTTTATTTATTTTTATTTATTGAATTACTATTTTTTACTTTATTTTATTTATTTATTGCTTTGTCATTATGGTGTATGGAGTGCAGACTGATGTTGAAAAAAAAAGTAATTTATGGGGTATGATTAGTTTCACAAGGAACTGTATTTAGATCAAAGCAAGTGTTATTTAAAAAAAAAAGCACTTTTTTAATCTGAATCCAAATTACATTTGAGAACTTTAGTGGAGGTAAAGATTTTTAGCAAATAATGATATAAATTTGGGTCTGTTCTTCACAGAAAGTTACTGCATGACTTAAGACTTGGAATTTAGCACATAAGTGATACGGACTGATTTTATGAGACTTCTATAGTGCTATTTTTAAGCTTGTTCACTTGAACTGTTATTATATGGCAAGAGCTGCGTAAAGATTTTTTTTTACAAAACATTCATGTTCTATGGAAAAAAATAAGAGCATATGGGTTTGGAACAGCGCAAAGTAAATAATTAACCTATTCCTTGCACTGTGATGTTTTTCCTCTCATGTTTTTGAGGTATGGCATACATAACAGGAACCATACTGAGCTGGCTCAAGAGTAGTTCTCACCTTGTTTGGCCTGCTTGCCTTAAGTACCTTTTTCCAGACCCTGTTCTCAGCAGGCAGTCTTTTTAGAAGCGGCACAAAGGTGAAAGACTTCAGCTTGGTTGCAAATACGGTGGTGACCTGTAAAATAGAAATACTATTAAAGTGATTTCAGTAGACACAGAGGAACAGCATGAAGCAAATGAAAACAACAAAGAGCCATCAAGCCTCTGTCTGCACCAACAAATGATAGAATCAGAACGAGTGCTGTATCCAGATGAGCAGAAATGTTTCATCCTCACATTGTCTGATTGGAGTATTCAGCGTATACATAAACTGCGGTGTCTTCACTCTGAAACACGAATCAAGAGCCGTGATTACTAAATCACGCTGCTGCCATTTACACCACTTCGTTTTGCAATCACGTCTTTTCTGGATTTCGTTTTAATATATTTAGTAAACAGAGCTCCTGAGGATGAAATATGTGCCTGTCTTGCTAATAGTGACTAAACGTTATACTTGTTTCCCACCTTAAAAATGATGACATAAGATAGCTTGACACTTCATTTCCTACAACATTTGAGTAAGTAAAGAATGCTTGCATGGCACATTTGTTCTGTGCATCCAACCCCTAAAATGGCAGAATAGAGTATAACTTTAAAAGAAATGGTTTACCTTCTGCTGACTTTAGCACTGCCGTTGACATGAAGCGGTTTGAGAATGATAATATGTGGTCTCCCAGATTGCTTTCAAGCTGCTGTATATTCATTGGAATGCGCTAGAAACAGAGGGTCTATTCAGTGTATAAATGTAGGAGTTGGGGACGGCCCTTTCCTGCTCACATTTTAAAATCTGACAATTAACGATTGTTAGCTTGCTCTCTTGACAGAGGAGTGTTATGTTTGTGATTACTAGCAGATATCATACCTACCTGATTTAAGCAAATTAAAACACACCTACTCATTCTTTAAAATCACCATTGTCCACTTTTTTGAGTAGTACTGAAATCACCAAAACTAAGTAAAACCACAAATGGAAGTATGGAAGTTGACGAAAACTGACCAAACTAAAAACAGCTCTGCACACTGTTCATGAACCAAATTTATGAGGTGCATTAAACAGTTCTGAA
>JAFVLL020023352.1:0-21224 GCA_021397915.2 Tor tambroides | reverse complement strand
TGAGATGAGCTATTTAAAAACAGACCTGAGCTGACCTCAGCAGCCTCTGAAGTGTTGTGAAAGCCTAGCTGAGAAATGCCAGGGTGTTTGTTATCAATGGTTTCCATGGTGGCTGGGCTAGGCTCGGGGGTTACGCTACCAGATTCTGTGTGAGGACCAGCTAGCGTGGTGAGTGGTTTAAGGGTTAAATTGTCAGTTGACTGAATCTGAGAAAGAAAGAGATTTAAAGAACCATAAACAGACTTCATTTGAGTAATAATTGCAATGATGTCTGATCGTTGTTTACTGCAAACTGTACCAAACATAAAGACCACATGGGGTTTATTAATAGGCCTATTTGCTTTTATATTCCAACTCGATATTGAAAGGCTCTCATGCGACCAAAAACTGTAACTTTTGTTGCAATACACTGTGACGTAGGCACCTGTTGACCAATGCGAATGTTAGGCAAGCGGGTTCAATTGTGCTTTTGGAAATCTAATCTTAAACATCAAGTTTATAATTCCAGCATCACTTGGACTGATAATCTTTATGTTGGAGGAGTCTTTAAAACATGTTTAAAAACATTATCATTATCTTTAAGCTTCTGTTAGACATTAGTGGCACAGATTAATTATACAAAATAAACATTCCTTTCCATCATTTGCTATCTCAGAACTTGATCTACTGTGTAGGTGCACTAATGTGTGCTTTTAATTAACAGGGGATCACAAGTACCTCTGATCAGAACAGAAAAGAAAAGAAGTCATTATTAAGAAGTCATCCCAAAGCAGCTCGAATAATTAAGTTGTACTCTATAAACAGTACTTCATCTCTAAATTACTGTACTTCTTGAAAAGCCATTGCTTCAATAACTTGTTTCCTTGTCAGTCACTTTGTCATTACATATGTATTATATGTAATTTTTAAAGAAGGCTCAGCAGAGAGTTAAAGAACAATGTTTCATCAGGAGACTGTGTTTGTCCTGGGACAGAATGTACCAAAACACTCACCTCATTTTGAGTGGTGTTCTTGAGGGTTTCTTCAAGCTGGCTCTCCTCAGGGTCTTGGACGTAAACAACCTCTGCTTTGTAGACACCCTCTTCCGCCATGCTTTTCTCAGTGTCCCCTGGCTCTTGTGAAGTCTGACATTGGAACAGGAAATGTTACTATGCGATACCAAATCTGAAGTGGCAGCTGTCCCAAAGCAGGCCTCTGCTACAGATGGCTATTTCTAGCTCCTGAGCATCTCGACGATAAAAGAGAGTTACTGAATGCATTTATATGTGCGTGTGATTCCCCTTCCAGCTTGTACATCTTCTTACCAGAAGTCCATGTCCCTCATGTATTGCTCACATGCAAGTACACATGACCCACCCTGATTGTGTAAGCCCTTCAGCAAATGCCTTTCACACATCCTCTGCTAAGGGACTCTGGGTAGAACTTGACCCTTAATCACTGTAGTGATTAAAGGAATTGTTCAGCCAAATATGAAAATTCTGGTATTATGTGCCTCACCCTCACCCTGTTGTTCCAAACCCACATGCTGTCATTTAGATCAAAGCAAAGGTTACTGCACCATAACAAAAAGAATGCATTTTTTATGTGAATTCAAATTATATTTGAGAACTTAAGTGGAGATAAACATTTTGAGCAAATAATGAAAAAATGTGGATATGTTATTCACAAAGAGCCACTGTATGCCTTGAGAAGATGAAATATAGCACATAAGTCATATTGTCTGATTTTATGATACTTCTGCAGGACTATTTTTAAGCTTGGTCACTATAGACTAAGCTGCGTAAAGATTTTTTCAAATTTTCAAAACATTCAATGTTCTATGGGGGAAAAAAATAACAGCATACAGGTTTGGAACAGCACAAAGTAAATAATTAACCTGTTTCTTGTAGTGTGATGTTTTTTTTTTCTCTTGTGCTTTTGAGGGACACAGTATGGCATACATAACAGGAACCATACTGAGCTGTCTCAAGCGTAGTTCTCACCTTGTTTGGTCTGCTTGCCTGAAGTACCTTTTTCCAGACCCTGTTCTCAACAGGCAGTCTTTTTAGAAGCGGCACAAAGGTGAACGACTTCAGCTTGGTTGCAAATACGGTGGTGACCTGTAAAATAGACATACTATAAAAGTGATTTAACTAGACACAGAGAAACAGCATGAAGCAAATGAAAACAACAAAGAGACATCAAGCTTCTGTCGGCGCCAACAAATGATCAAAACGAGTGCTGTATCCAGATGAGCAGTAATGTTTCATCGTCACATTGTCTGATTGGAGCATTCAGTGTTACATAAACTGCAGTGTCTTCATTTTGAAACACGAATCAAGAGCTGTGATTACAAAATCACGCTGCTGCCATTCATGCAACTTCATTTTGCAATCATGCCTTTTCTGGCTTTCGGTTTAATACATTTAGTAAGCAGAGCTCCTGAGGATGAAATACATGGCTGTCTTGCTAATAGTGACCAAATTTTATACATGTTTCGCACCCTAAAAATGATGACATAAGAGAGCATGACACTTCATTTCCATTTGAATAAGTAAAGAATGCTTGCGTAGCACATTTGTTCTGAGCATCCAAATCCTAAAATGGTAGAACAGAGTAGCTTTAAAAGAAACGTTTTACCTTCTGCTGACTTTAGTACTGCCGTTGACATGAAAAGGTTTGCGAATGATAATCTGTGGTCTCTCAGATTGCTTTCAAGCTGTTGCATATTCATTGGAATGCACTAGAAACAGAGGGTCCATTCAGTGTATAAATGTAGGAGTTAGGGACGGCCCTTTCCTGCTCACATTTTAAAATCTGACAATTAACGATTGTTAGCCTGCTCTCTTGACAGAGAAGTGTTATGTTTGTGATTGCTAGCAGATGTCATACCTACCTGATTTAAGCAAATTAAGACACACCTACTCATTCTTTAAAATCACTATTGTCCACTTTTTAGAAAAACATTGAAATCATCAAAACTAAATAAAACCTACATGGAAGTATGGAAATTGACAAAAATTGACAAAACTAAAAGTAGCTCTGCACACTCTGTTCATTCTCCGAATCAACTTTATGAGGTGCATTCAGTGATGCCGTTAATCAGCTCTGAAGGAGTTCCCATGTATACTGGACAGCTGTTGTCTGCTATTCCTTCACCATCCATGCGCTCACATTATTAAAATATCCATAATATCCACACATCCATAAAAATATAAATGCTTGCTTATTAAAAGAAATTCATAAATTGTATTTTTCTGCAAAACTAACAATGATATGTAAAGTGACAAACCAGTTTGCCTAGCAAAAGTGTTGTGTGTACATGATAATGGGGCTTACAAGACACAAGTTCTTTTCAGGATGAAATAATCACTCAGTTGCCTTGTTTGTGGCACCAGATATTTGAGATCTTCAAGTTCACAGTACATAGTATTATTTGTGTTCTTTATTTGCTTATGTCATTCATGTGTTCTTGGGATTGTGGTCTATTTCTTGATAAAAATCTGTTGGAAAAATCTTTTAAATGTAAGGTGCAACACCAAAGCTCCACCAAAGATATCAAAAATTTATTTAAAAAATTGTCATGATAATAATAGTTTTTTCTTCTCCTTGGTTGATTTGTTATTGTTTTGGTTTATTTGTTGATGTATTATTATGACAATTTTGTGTTAGGTCATGTGACCTGTGATCACTCGGAGGTATAAAGAGTGGCACATTAGTGTTGTTCATTTGTCTGATGAAGAGCCTGTGCACTCGAAACGTCACATACTATGCGAAAGTTTTTTAAATACATTTTTGATATCTTTGGTGTTGCCAACTTTACATTTAAAAGATTTTTCCTGCTTGTTTTTTAGTCGAGCACCCATTTGTGATCGATGTGCATGTTTTGCTTGCTTTCTGATAAAATATGTTCAAATCAAAGTGTGTAACATTGTTTTGTTAATCTCAGAGCTGAAAGCGAATTGGAAAAATATTTATAAAACCTAAAGCAGTGAGAAAGCGCCTAGTCATTGTTGTGCTCGATTCCAGTTCCCTTCAAAACACTGTGAATCTCAATATGTAAGTCGGAGTAACAGTTATTTTTGCCCTGTGATCGTTACCACAGCCCAGGCCCTTAAGCCATGTTCCAACAACAGAGTTATGAGACTTTCTTTTTTCCCCCTGTTTGGCTGTTTCATCCTTCATATCTTCTCTTTTCATTGATATTCCTGTTAAATTAAAGAGTTTTAGAATTCATTTTAAAAGCATTATTATGAGCCCTTGAACACACACAGCATTACTCCCATGAATTCTCTTGGTCAGATGCTGTATATATGAGGTTATGCATATTAAAAGTTCTTGTGCTACAATTTGATTGGGCAACTGACATTCTGATATTTACCATAAACATAAACATTTCACAGATCACTCCAACTCTGTTTCCAAGAGACCGTCGGTCTATGCATTGCTTGGCGACAGGAGCGTTTCAGCATCAGACGTTGAGCCCATGAGCCATTTAGACACTGATATACTAAGAACAAGTTATGCACTGAACATGTTTCTTTTGTGTTTAACTTGCCCTCAATATACTGGTGGTGGATTTAATAAAAGCACAGGTAAATTCCAAAAACGTAATATATTCATGATTGTGCATAATACTCTTCTCGAGCTAATTAAGTCAAAGTTGCAATAAATGTGTTATTGAGCACATGTACTTTACTAATTCAGTTCTCCACGGTCCTTTCCGTTACATTCCACAATAGGGTCTGGCTATTGGGCTGCAGCCATACTGGGCGAGTGGAGCTCCACTCAAGAGCGGAAATACGTCACCTCCACTCGCGACGCGTCCGCCATGTTGGTCCGGGTAAAACAAATGGAGGTAAACGGAGGAGCTGCGGTTTTTCTGGATAAAACCACGATAATGTTTACATTTATCAGCCGATTTCAGAGGTTTGAGATCTACATGGAATTAAAAATAACTCTGTCTCCAGTTATTTAGTTAGGCTTGGAAAATAATTAATTTTCGTAACTGTGAAAGCTTACACTTGTCACGCTTGTTGATTTGGCTTTTTTTTTCTGGTAACAATTCTAATATTAATTTAGTATAACTGTGATATATATGTGTGTGTGTGTGTGTGTGTGTGTAATATAATCTAATGTACATTAAATGAAATGAAGTTTTTTCTTTGTGGAAATTGCTTTCTCTGTCTTCAACCCCAACATTTTAGCTTTTCTTGTGCTTCAGGTCAGAACACAGCTCATTCCCATTGAAATTCTGGAAACAAATCGAAATAATGCATCTTTAAGTGCTAATAATTGACCATCACTGATAAAATGGAATAAAATCAGTAAATACAAATCAAAAATTGACACACTGGTAGTCTGTTTTCTATATTTTCACAGCAGGAGACAGATATAAACTCCACACCAAGTAATAAGAAATGTAACTGATAATCCTTCATGGATCTAGTGTGGTAAAACATTATGTACTGACGCAGTGATATGTGATGTTTAAAAAGTATATGTAGTACAACTTGTACTAGAGTGATAATAAAATAGTGAGTACAACAGTACAATAACATATAAGTGATATAATAATAGATTTATAATAGGTTTAGAACAGGTTTCAGTTGCATTCCCTGAGAATAGAGTGTTTTAGTTGTGATGTCAAAACCTGACTAATACTGTAAAGACTAGTTCTCCGCTGGTTCCCTCAAGGTTTTCCAATGGGTTGTTATAATCAATTAATCAGTTGGTAAGCTATACATACGAGAATTTATATGAGAAAATTTCTTCACAGTGGTTATATTAGAAAGATGTATAAAGACAGATAGCGACCAATATACAATATACAATATAGACAATGTGCAAAATAAGCACAAACACAGTATACAAAATAGACAATTTAGTATGTACATGTTAGGTGCACATTTGAAATGTAATAAGTAAGTAAAATCATTACGTAATACTTATGTTTGTTATGTTCAAATAATAAACAGAATAGTCTGGTTGTAATAAAATTATAGAGATCCGATAAACATAACTTTATAGTTCATTTTTAATAAGAAACAATAACAGACACCCATGCTGAAAATGCAAATTTTCAAGCAGTTAACAAAAATAAACAAATGCTCCTATCTTGGTCATGAATAGCCTATTTAAGCATAATTTTCCTCTGCATTGATATTTCATATGAAATAATAGAAGACTCCATACAAACACAAATCATCTTTTTAAAGAACTGGTTTGACAACAATATTAAATTTAGTCAGTTATAAAACAAAGAAGAACACTCTTTCTCTTTATGAATTCCTTCTTATTGTAAAATACCAATTCCTCAAAGAGAGTTCTCAATTGTTATTGGTTCAGTTCCTTTCCAGTAATCACGAGTTTAGACAAAGACCATTCTCCCAATTCGCATCTTTATACTAATACTTTTACACAATGTAGTTAAAATGTGTTTTTCAATAAATCCCAAGATAATACAAAGCTTGTTATCGCTATTTTTCAAAGAGAAATTCATAGACACACTTATGTTTTGTCTCATTGGAACTCTTTATTAAATGGAAAATTGATTTGCTGGAGAAAAGTGTGGTTGTTACCGCAGAAATATCATCGTAGAAATAAGATTAAAGAAGTTTCTTATAAGCTCATTCACAGATTTTAGCAAATCATTATTTACAAAAATTTATATGTAAATTGTATTTTCTGCAATGAATATGAGGAAACTGCACTTATTTTGGCACTGTACATATTCAGTTACACTATGGTGTAAAGTTCAAAATTTTATCAATTAAAATATTCAGTGTTTAAGACCTTTTTCACTCCTATGGGAAAATGTACTCTTTTACTACTTTCCAAGAGGAGCAGTATTTTTACTTAATTTATTCACTTATACTGTGAACCAAATTTAATCTAATAAGAATCTAATCTAAATCTAATAAGAAACCCAATTTATGGATTTGTTGGCTGAACTATAGACAGTATCAGAGACTCTTTGAATAAGAAAGCTGTATGGTCTTTGAAAGCTTGTGAACTTTGTATTTATTTTATTTTGATACGTGTATGTATATGTATCTTGTGTCTTTGAACTTTTATTCTTACCTCCCCCTGGCAACTCCTATTTGTTATTTATTTTTATATTTATTTTTATATGTTACTTTTTGATGTTATTTCTTGATAAAATATTGTATATTATTGTTCTTTGAATAGAAAACAGAAGCTCAAAACAGCCCAGTCGTTGTTTCGATAAGTCCCTGCAAAAATCCTGCTCCGGGTGCGTAAAATTCACGTCTTTTGGCGAGGTTACCCTGGTAAAATTCGCATTGCAGGAGCTAAATATCACGTTATTGGGTTCGCTTCAACCCGTGGACATGAAAAACAACCCGCGGAAACTTATTTTAAAGTAGCCCAATTCCGAGGGAAAACCGCGGACTTGGCAACACTGAGTGGAGGTGACGTACTTCCTGTTCGAGAGCGGAGCTCCACTTGCCCACGGTCTGCAGCCAGACCCCTCTCGTTACATTTACATATGAAATTGCTAATCAGGAAATATAGCCAATGGCTACGTTAGCACTGTCAGTGTTCGGGATTGACAACCGCATTTACTCACATTTGTGAGTCTTGAAATGTTCTGTTCACACAAGTGTGAGTTTGGTTATAGAATGCATAAATAAGCAAACCGTGTGTGAATGTAACTGTCTTGAAGGACCCAAATGCAGGACTGACAACCATAGTCTGCTGATGTGTGAACGTGGTCCATTTAAAACACTTAGACATAATAAACATAATCAACTAAAAGGAAGACAGGAAACTATTGAAAACAAACTAAAAGTCCATGTTAATAAAAATAACAACAGAATGACTAAAAATGACTAAAAGTCCATGACAGTATTCAGTTTCAAGACAAAAGCCCTATTCGGACGGGACTAGTTTTACAGGGGGTCGTTAGAGAAATTTGTGTTTCACAGACGTACTTGGTGATTTTAATCCCGTCCGAATCTGCCATGTCTGTGTTGCACACGACTCCCTGTAATAATTCCAGAGCAAATTACCTACTGTTTTTCAGCAAACTCGGTGATCCTCTGACAAAACTAATCTCGTCCGAATGCTGATACCCGCGACACGGTGATTTTTTTTTTCACAACGCGTTTCCTTGTGTTTTGGCCAACGTGAATTACCGTAGACGCTCTTACCGTGCGCACATTTGATATATTTGCCTCCCAGCAAAGAAATAAATAATGATTAAAAAAAAGACAAAAATAAAATCAAGAGCCAGATCACGTTCAGATCACTGTTAAGGCTGGCTATTTTAATATCAGCGTCAGGTAAAATTATTCGCGTTCATTTCTGCACTCAATTACATAATGTTTTAATTACATATACCTTTAGGAAAATTAAACACGGGTTAACTACAAATAAACAACTAAAGTAAAATTAAAGTAACCACACATTAACATGGCTTTGCTATACTAGCTTCACCATGGTATTTGTGTGATTATGGTAATCAATCCGAATGACTATACGCAATGCACGCATAAAGAGCGCGTGCTCTCTGAAACGCCCATACGTCCAAAACAGACCCTCCCACCTCTGTAATAAACACGGAGATGTTAGTCCCGTCAGAATTGGTATATGAAAATCGCAGACGTCAGGTGATAAGAATCGAAACTCAAACGTAGTTTAGAAAACTAGTCCCGTCCGAATAGGGCTAAAGATGCATAATTGCGAAAAACATTCTTCCATTTTAAGATTCAAACTACAGTATACAATGCAACCCAACACAATTATCCTCCATGGTCATATTCATTGCGCTGGCCATGTCTTTGACACCCCTGCCCTACACATATTCAGAGTGTGCAGAGTGACACCCTACTTACACTGCTAATGATGCAACATGCCAGACTCCAATGCTCCCATTATAATCATTGCCTATAATGACACAGAGTGGGGTCCCTTGAGCAGTTTCACATGGCTTTTTGAGCTTGCAGTTCTCTGCTGAGTTTCTGCATAGTGATCTACACTCCCACAAACCCTCCAATTATAATCAAAGAAACTGTCACCTACCCCACTTGTGTAGGTGGAATGTTAAAATACAGCTTTTGGATATTAAATAAATTGTCATTGCAATTAAAATTACTTTTATGCAAACAAGAAAAAATAAAATCCTTTCAGAGAGGCAGAAAATAAAATCTGAGGGTTCAAAAAAACCTAGCTACAGTCCTACTTGGAAACACGCAAAGCCTGATGTGCTTCTTTTCCATTTTTGTTGCCAGAAGGTCAGTTTTTTCCAGAAATGTCACTGAATTACTCAATATTTATTTATTAACAATTTAAAAAAAAAAAAAAAAAACAAAGATACAAACAAAAAATACTATTTTGTGATCCCACTTATTTTGATAAAATTATTAACATTTGCAGATTCGTTCACAACAGTTTATTGCCTGCCAGTGGTCTTACCAATACTCAAATCTGCTTGACTAGAATCATATGTTAAAACTGACTAATGTCACATCACTGTTTTAAACTAATTCACTGCCTTCACTGTAGCACATACAGTATATGGTACTGCTCACACCAAAATACTCAGAAATATACAGAAACTTGCTGTCGATGATGGTCTGTGACATTGATCAAGAAAATAGCTTTGCTACTAAAGGCTGGAATTCACTACACAACTTTTCAAATCTGAAAAGATTTATATATTTCATGGCCACAAACTAACAATTCACTAACAAAAAGTGAGCATGTTTTACTAATTCCTGGATGCAATTTCATAAACCTATCATCCTCTATTGCTGCTGTTATGAATAAAGTATGACAGGATATATATTTACATTATAAATATATATTTACAATATATTTACATATATATTGTAATACGTATCCCTATTCTTCTTCTTCTTTGTTTTTTTCTTTAATGCAAGAGAAAAAGTCCAATGACGTATTTGAGAGGATTCAGCCTTCATTCTTCAAGAATAGTATCACACTGAGTGCAATTTAATTGAACAATTACATTAGAGCTTGCAAGTTATCTTACTATTGTTCATGATTACGAAAGTGATTATTTTTAGTTCTTTATTCATATCTTCTGTCACAGTCAATTGCAAAACAGTTTAACTCATTTTTTTAAAACCAAGACAAAAGAACAAGGTCAAAAAGATTGTCCTATAAAAAAACAGCCATTAATTATCACTTAAAATGCACGGTACATCATACACAGCGAGCAAATCCAGATAATGGAATTACCTCATAATTTAGCATCTTATATTTACAATACAATATGAAGGCTTAAAAAGAGTTATGAATGCAAAGTGATGCAGCTGTGTGTTGCCTGGCAGTGCCTCTCCTCAGTTTAAAGGCAACAGGCATGCATATCTTCATAATGAAGATCGCTAATTAAGCTTACCGGGAGATTTTCAACCCTCCAGTCATGAATTAGTCAGAGTGGATCAACTAAATAACAGGAATCAACATGATGCAATATAGAAAGTTTGATAATTGTAGGTCATCTCATGCTTGAACAATTAATGATGTTACAAAACAGGACGGCATTTTTACAGAGTTCCTGTGCATTACTGATAATAACTCATTGCCTTCTCGCACAGTCATTTTCTTAGTTTACTGATGATGATGATAATAGGCACTTATGCCCATGACACTGGTGATGAGAACAAATAAGCACTCTCATTTTTAAAAGCTTTCACATCTGAATGTACATCATGTTAAGCCTCAGGTGAGCAGATTTTAGCTTTGACATTCAACCTTTCCTTCTGTCATGGATGCAGGATAAAAATAAACTTTAAAGACCAGCCATGAGCGTTTTGTGTTGAAACAGAGAGAGAAAGTGGCACCAAAAGTATTATACAGAACATAGCAGTAAGTGGATCAGGCTACTTTTCTTGTTAGTTTGAAATTTTAGTTTTGAATTCACTTAACATTACCTTCTGTGCAACCTCTATGTTCACAATGTAATAAAATATTCTCATGTATGCTGTGACTTTCAGCAGTTGACTGAATATTTCAAATAACATGACAGAGTAGCTGCTGTTAATAGAGTGCTGCAATATTCCGAATATAACTTTTAAAGCATGAAAGCAAGAAATCAAAATTATTCAAATTTTGTCCAATCAAATGATCTCTACAATGAAAGTGTACCTCAATACCACCTGCGCAGTAATAGCAAGAAGCAAGTCATGGTTTTGCCCAAAAGAGTCAAGGTTCGCCAGTAGATGCAGTGACTACACCATTCTGCTGCCAAAAAAAACAAAAAAAAAACATCTTTCTCCACTGATGGTCTGACAAAAAAGTAGCCATGATTTTTGACCAAATGTTTTTCCTCTCTTCTCTTAAACATCTGTTTCTCATAACAGATCAGATTAGTCACTAGTGCTGAGTTTGGGACTGTGTGTATTTTTGAGGCGTCATCAGCCAGTCAATGATATTCTGCAGCTCCAGAGTGATTAATCGCATGATGACAGTTATGGCTCAGATGATTTGCTGAAAAACTGTTCCCAAAACTGCCAATGAGCGATGACTCACGGCAGTACATGCACCAGCAAAAAAAAAAGAAAAGAAAAAAAAACTGCCAGTGAGAAGAATTGAAATAGTTTTTTTTGGGTATTTTAGACCTCCTAGACTGTGACATAAATGCAAGACTATTGGCTATGAAAAAAAAAAATCCATGTGCCTTCCATTTATCTCACCCTAGCTGTGCTTGCTCTTTAAATAAAGATTTCTTCACAGGAGTCTTCACTTTATATTCACTATATATAACCTTTTACACTATCACCCTTAACACACATACACCATAGTGTAACCACAGTGACAGTGAAAGCCACAAACAAACAGAAGCAGTCAAAAACCTCAGAAGGCATTTCCTACTCACCTATAAATTCTCTCTCTCTCACTCTCCCTCTCTCTCTCTCTCTCTAGCTCTCTGTAGCCCACAGTGTTATGTGGATCATACCGTTCCTTACGTCTCAAGTTTCCAGTCTGTACCCACGCAAGGGGTGTGTTTGTCCCAGGCTGTTTCCCAGCATAGTGTTTTATCCAGAACACAGAACTCAAATCCAACATCTCCTTGATTAGCAGTTCAACAAAACATGAACACCCAATGCACTGAATACTGGGTTAGATTTACAGTTTTCTAAAAATAATCAAAAGGGACAAAACCTGCTCTGAGCTCAGTGGCTCTACAGACGCAGGGGATTTGAACGCAGCTGTGACCAGTTGCATCAACTGTTAGGACTAGCTTTAAAAGTTAGTCATCTTTTTTTTTTTCACACTTTAGTTTGGGGTCCCACTCTCACTAACTTACTCTTAACTATCACTTTTGTCTCAATAAACTCCTAATTTGCTGCTTATTAACAGTCAGTAAGGTAGTTGTTAAGATATAAGAATAACACATTAATATGTGCTTTATAAGTACTAATAATCAGGCAATATGCTAGTAATATGCTTGTTAATAAGCAACTAGTTAGTAGTGAGAACTGGTCCCTAAACTAAAGTGTTACCTTTTTATTTGTTCTTCAAGACTGGTCTTTTTGAAGCCAGTTACAGAAAAAGGCAGATCGGTCTAATTTGAAGTGGAAAAGTAAGAGTGTTTACCACTTGTTTAACTGCAGTTTGTTGGTCAAACTAAGACACAGTCTTAACATAGTGGCCATGTTTATGCAACTGGCCCTATGTTTACAGCCCAGATTTAGTTTATCAAGTAACGATTTGGCTGCCCCAACAATAAGGCTGAATTGACCTTTAGTTGTTTGTCCAAAGTAAGCCTATAAACTTAAACATGCAGGCCAGTTCATTTTCCAAGACATTTGACATCTGAGTATAAAACACAGCTGACACTTCAGTCAGAGATGTTCACAGCAAAACAGAGAATTCGCTTCACTGAGAAACATGAATCAGTATATTAAAAGAAAGCTTCATCTTTCAAAGTTCATTCTAAAACACTCTTTCCTTCACAAACTATACACCACTTCAACTTCACAGAAAAAAATGGAGGTCATCTTATGCTGTCTAATCAGTCTTTTACAGCCAGCCTTCATTATCTGTGTATCTTTTGGTGTTTATATTAGCAATTTAGGCATGTTGCCTGGTATCAGACTTAGTTGTTGTGAACCTGACTTGATTTGCTGAAGTTTTGACACTGGTTACAACCATACTGCAAAACATATGTTCCCCATATGGTGGTACAGCACCCATAGCTGATCAATGTTTTTGTTGCATAGCAACATTCTGTCTTATCAACATTCTATCAGAAGTATGGAAATAGATTTGGCATTCAAATCACTGCACATTGTACCTAGCAATGTACTATAGCCATTTCCCTGGCCTCAAGAGGCACACTAGCAACTGACGCTAGAGGCTGCAGCCTTTAGAGATCTTGTTAACATGCCTGCCTCCCATGGTTGATGCTGGTTTAAATCCCACTCAGAGCGGTGCAAGTAGGACCAGTTCCATTGGTGCCATGACCCAGATGGGAGTGAGGTTTGGGGGGGGGGGTCTTTAGCATCCTAGTTAGTGTGCAAGTAGGACCAGTTACATATACACACAAGGGGCCCCATTTACGAAACAAACATACAACAGAAAATTGGGTGTATGATCGTTTCTACACAATTTGTAATTTATTAATATGGAAATGAGGTGGATACGTCAGGACTTAGCTTGTGTACGCAAGTTTTTGAGTTAGCCTGAACTTGCGTGCAGCATAGAGAATCTCGTATTTTGTTCATTTAGATTATTTTCCTGACTGACAAACGAAGCTCTTTTTTAAATTTTCTTTGTGGATGTGGATTCACACATCGTCGCATCACACACCTGCTGCGCTTCTGTGAATGTAGAAAAACAGAAATTATAAAAGGAATAAAACAAATAGGGCTACATGAAATATGTTTCTCTTAAATAATTAACAGCTTAACAAAAGAAAAAAAAACTGTGGGACAAGTAGAGGCCGCTTTCGTTTTTGTGACACTCTTAATGCATTTTATTTGTTTTCCTTTTATCTTTATTTTATTAAATGTAACTGATCGCACAGGCGCCTCACGCGCACACACACACACAACATTTCAGTGTTTCTAACTTGACATTTCAGCCTTTAATCAAACTAAAACGCAATCAACCAAACATAAGTTATACTGTTCAATGTAAAAGGTCGGCTGTAAAATCAGCGTGCAGCACAGAAATAAACAATTTTGTACATGTGAAGGATGATGTTTTACGTGGATATTGGAACACAAGTGAAACATCTGGATTTCGAATGAGAGAGGCTTGTGAGCCCAATGCTGTTTAGTTTTGCTTTAATAAATATATTTTAGCTTGGCGTTTGTATTTTGTTTATAATGAATGCCACTATAGCCTAATTTGTTTTACTTTATAGTTTAATATAAAATTTTATAGCTACTCATTTTTCATTCTTGTTCTGTAATACCGTTAAATTTAAAGGGTTTGTTGTGGATTAAGGAGAACTACTAGAACTACTATACTAGGCTATATAGTGTTTATAAAGTTTGTAAATGTTTTGTTATATTTACTGGTATTTAATATACGTATAAATTTATGCCATTGTTTGCTATTATAAGGTTAAAGGGTGTTTTTAGAGTAAGATCAATTTCTCTTTCGTGAGATTACTTCCTCTTTTTTGGCCGGGTTACGTTTCTCCTGGTCGTAAACTCTAGGGGTGAGGCTTCTAAAACGGGGTGTTTTTAGGGCGTGATATTCAAATGACGATTGTTTTCTGCCACCACATTTATCAACCTACGATCTTTCGTACGATGGGATTGGCGCCATATGAATGTTTCATGAATCACATGTGAACTCATAAGTTGATTTGTGCGCTCGGTCTGTGCTCGTTTCCACGTTAGATTGAATGAGGCCCAGTATCCCGGAAAGTTTTTTTCTACCCAACTGCATCCCTATGTGGCCAGCAGCAACTCTGACATATTGCATGGTGTAATCTGATGGTGACAATGTCTTTTTTAGGCATTAAAAAACTTTTGAAGTCCTTCCAACACACAGTGTGGTTGTGTTTCAGGGGACCTGTGTTTGAATCCTGCCTGACAGAAAGACAGACAGATGCAGCAGGATACAAGGACACTCCAATCACTATGTGTACAACATATGGTAGCAATCGTATTTTTTCAGCTACATTTTTTTTTTTTTTTTTCAAAATTTTTGCACAAAGCCTTGAAAGAAAGGAATTTTTAACACTGACAGGTTGGCACAGGGTTCATTTCTGGGTCATAATTAACATGTTAACAGGACACCAAATGTTATAAGAAAATAAAAAGTGTGCAGTAGAGCGTTAACGTCTTGTTATTTTGATGTTAATAACTTGTCTTGTTATCCATTTTCACTGTAAATAACTATCTATTTTCATTCCCTGCTGTCTGAATTCTTCTTTGGAATTACCACAAGCAGTAGGTGCTTATCTAATGTCTGATGTTGCTGTCTTGAGAGGAGCTTTGCAGTCAGTGGAGGATAAACAAAAACAGAATGCCTCTGGCAGCAGACTGAAGCCACATGTTTTGAATGCCAGTGAGTTAAGTTTGCATAAATGCTAGCATGTCAGCTGGGTTTTAAAATCCACATGTGGGTGTGTCGTTTAGAAGAAACCCCTTCCCTCCCACTTCAGTGAGCACACCCATGCCGCTTCCAGCTCGCTTCTGCCCCTCAGCTCAAAGAGTCCAACGGCTGTCAAGGGCCTGTGGGTTTTGCCATATGATAAGAGTCTGCATCAAAGCTGGGAAACACTAACAGGGTTCTATTTACAATGCTCAGAAAGGCAGTTTTGCATCTCCCCTAGCATTCTACTGCTTTAACCCTTTCATATGCATCCATTTGCAGTGAAAAATTAGCTGAAAACTCAACTGCCATTTCACTAACACATCATTGAATGAGTATGGTTGTAAAGTTATTTGACAGCAATCTGCCTGGTTATTTAATACAAATTAAAAGTTGGCGCTAAACAAACAGTAAAAGGTAAAGCATCTCGCGTAATGCCTCATAGATAAATATAGCTTATGCGACACCACACACTTGAGGCAGAGCCAACACAAGGTGTTAGGTACACAACACTCACGTAACGCTCCCCAGCCCTGGGAGTAATGTTAATAAGAGTCAGTCAAGCATATTATTATTTATACAGTCAAATTACAGTATACTGTGATAAATATTATACATCAGTTACTCTAGATTTGCCACTTTGCAGACCTACAGAAACTGGCCTAATTAATTTAAATGTTGTAAAAACTACAGTATATGTGTCATATATTAGATTTTATAAAGCATAATCTTAAATGATTCCAAAACTCAAATTAATGGTTTGGTTAGTGCTGAGAAATTAGTAATGAGTAGTCAAGTTGGTGGTTTGCAAAGAACTAATTTCACATATTTACAGTACATACAGCTCAGTCGTCACATAGTTGTTGTGCTGAAATGTTGTTTAATTCCTGTACACCTGTTGCTTTTCTGACCATGAACTTTTCAGCAGCAAATATTTCAACATTTTTTTTTCCATTTAATTGACAATGACCCTGTTCTGACCCCAAACATATGTTAAAATTAAAAGTCTAATTCAACTCAGCTACACACTTTAGAAACACTTTTGAGGTTAAACGGAGTCACTGTCAGCCCTGAAGAAGGAAACCCACACATTAAGTTACTTAGCTACTTGCATTTCCTTTCTATAGCCTATGGCTTTTCGGACATTTGGCCACTTACCTTTCCCAAGGTCCTGTGTGGTTTTTCCAAAGCCATGTGTGTGCTTGTGCTGAAAGCTTGGCTGTATAGAGACTGCTATACTGGCATTCATGTGCCCTCCTGTTCAGCTTGACGCGAGTGAGAGTGTGTAGTGTCGTGATAACTCTTGAGTGCTGTAGGCTTCCATTTATAGAGACAAGAAAGCCTCAAATAGACTGCAGACAGCAGGGAGCCCATGACAACAATTACAGTCAAAACATTGCTGTCCATGATGACTGGACGATCTTACTGGAATTATCACAGATGGGATCATTTACCTCTGATGCTTTTTCACTATGGTTAATAAAAGGCGAAAGTGTGCAGCTAGTTGAAAGAATGTGTAACTGAGGTTTTGGTAGTGTGTTTTTTTTTTAGTACAATATACCCAATATTTGCCTATGTCAAGAAATTTGACCACCATAATGTGTTTCTAACGTTACTGCGCATGCACGCTTTTGTGGCCCTAACTTAACTTCCGGTAGACTTCCAAATAGAATCAATAACAACAGCTAAGTCCCTCTAGAGTAGATTATTTTTGATAACAAGCAAAATATGTTTGCTGCGTAAATCAGACGGGTTTATTGAAAATGCAAGTTCATTCTCTGCCAGCAGGAGGTTTCCCCGGTAACGGCTGTACACAAAGCAGCGCTGAGCTTACAAACACTGCTTTATCAGGCATATAACATGCAAGATGAAATGAAAATGACATCAAAAATTTTCTAAAGACAGTCTTCCTTCAGAAATACAGTGATATAAAAACACCCGCGCCTCGTTTTGATTTTTAAACGTGCAGTACGTGTTCATGTTTACTCAACAAAGCCTTTTGGAAAATTGGTCAGTTTCGATATCGTGGTGGGTCGGCACAAATAAATAAATATATGGGAAACACATCCCACAGCACAACAACCTGAGCCCAACTTCATTACTCATCACCTTAACTTTAACCGTGTTTGTAGCCAGCGCCACTAGCCAGACCGATAAACAAACACACACCGGAAGTTAACTTAGGGCCAGGCACGTGTGGTCGATGAAACCGTCTATACAACAGTTACTTCTGGTCCTTGGATCTGATTGGCTGAGAGGTCTTTCCAGCCATGTGATATTTTACCAGTATCCCATTTCACCATTTGTATCACTCCGCTTGCAGCATTTGTCACAGTGAGCGTCACGGCAGTGGAACAAACCCACTATAAATTTAGAAAGTTTTACAGTAAGTGAGAATGTAGTTGTTTAAACTTAAAATATGTGATGTAATAATAAAGATAGGCCCTATTTGAAAATTTGCTTTGACGTTTTGGGAGATGTGAGCTCCAGGGCATCAGCGTTCGTTCAGTGCTCATGAACCCGCCGAGAACAGCCTTACTCCTCCAGCTCTTCTAAAATTTTCTGCTGGATCTGATGTCTCTGGTTAAACATGAGCTAGAATTCATTTTGGCTATATCTAGTAGGTCACCTTTGGTATTATTTGTTCTAGAGCAAATAGTATTGCCAAAGTTTATATTTTTATATAACTTTAATGCTGTATCAGAGCACTGCCTTTGTACGTTTAACTGAATTGCTTAGCAACCTTTATGATGGCTATTGTTGTTTATTAAATATTATTGTTCAATAAATAATATTATATATAAATAATAGTAGGCTTCATGTCTACGGCTGAATCACAGCCGCGCTGATATAGAGCCATATCGCACCCCTAATTATGTGATATTGCTCTAGACCTCAAGCATCCAAATACTTTTTCGACCACTGTAGACTTTTCTTGCTAATTCTATGAAAGCAAATGTTCAAAACACCAACAAAATAGTGAATTATGGCAGAAGTTGACATAAGTTAAAAACAAACAAACAAAAATATTTGCACTTTAGTTTTCAGCTGTATGAATTTAATTTCTTTATTCATAATAGATTTGTCTTTACTCCTCATGCTGTGCCCAGTGATGAGCATTTCTTGGAGACAGACGGTGTTTGTTTTTGGCCTCATTTTCATCCTTATGAAACCAAAACTCGTTCCAGATTTTCTGAACTGTCTGTAAATGATCAAACGCGAGTGCCACTAGGGGAAGACAGTGATAAAAAAAATACCACAAAAACACCAGCTTTCTGTACAATAGATTAGACTTAATATAATAGACTTTTTTATTGTTATTATTTAATGTTTTTAATATTTTTATATTTTGCAGTTTTACAACAATTAAACATGTTAACATCAACAAGTAATATTGTCTGATTAAGTTGTGTCCTAGTGTATATATGCAATAATGCAGCAATCTGAAACTATAGGACAATTCCTGGCCTTCTGGATACGGGATGTTGTTTTATATCTCTCTTGTTTGGTTTTGTTAACTCTGGTATTACTGTAGAATTAATCAAACAAATTAACATCTGCTTTATTGAACACACTCATCAATAGTGGCATAGGCAGCACCTTTACCCTCAGAGTGTGGATGATCAATGATACCTGACTCAAGTGCAGAATTGGGACATTACTCTTCTATTGTAGATACTGCCTCTAAATCAATTGTTCTCTATAAACTCTAGTGATTTTCTCTAGTGATTTTGAAATGAGTTTATAGCGTTTTCAGATTTGGGTGTCAGGAGAATGTGCTCATTGAATCTGAAACTGGGAGGTGAAAAACAACAACAACAACAACAAAAGCTGTCAGTAAGTGAACCGTTCTCACTCTGTTCTCCTCAGTTAATTCTGAGTTTACTGAAGCTGTGCCTGGAAAAGGAAAAAAAAGCTTAGATCCTGCGAGTCTGTAAGAAATTGGAAAAGAAGGGAAAAAAGACAAGCCACCCCTGGCTAATCAGTAAACATAGGTAGTGCTTCAATCGCCCGGCTTATTCAGCGTTCAGCTTCAAAATATTGAATCATCAAGTGTTTCCAAACAAATCTTTTTACTATTCTGGTACGTGTCCACCTGCAGCGTCCACCTCCTGTAATTATTCTTAACCACGCCAGTAAACGCAGTCTGAAAGAATGGGCCGCAATCTTCGCAGCGTGGCGTGTTGTGCATTCTAGTCGCAGCTGATACTGTCCATCACTCCATAAGCCTCCTAACGCTGGAATAATCACTCTCTGTAACCTCCGAGTCATGCGAGTCCGCCGACGCATCAGAGTCACACGGATCACCTTTGTGGCACGGTGTGATGAAATGTTTCCTCTGTTCCCTCAGATATAGCCTAGTCAAATTTTGGAGGACAGGATTTTGTCATGGCAACCACACAGGTCATTTTCTTTTCCTGTCAAGCTGTTCGATAGACTCAGTAATGAGGTTTTGACAAAGTTTATCTGTTCATCAAGCAGGCGGGTGTAGCATATAAAAAGAAAGCAGCACGGTTAGATACAAATGCTATATATATGTAGGAATATGTACTGTAAACCCACAAATATACCTGAGAATGAGCTCAGGGACTCGTTTTCAGTGCAAGGAGGAAGGCCATCCGTTGTGTTTGAAAGAGGTTGTATTCATTCAGCCAGAGGTCTGCATCCAATCTATTTCCAGTCTTGAGGAAGCCTAGAGGATTTCATTAAAGCATTGGCTTCTAGCAATGCTTAAAGTATTCACTTTAAGACGACCCTATATCAACAATTTAGAAACAGACACATGTTGTGGTAAATTGACTCTCTCTCCGTCCTGCATTATTAATTTAACTGATTTCAGGTTTAGTAGTACACTTAAAACCCACCTAATGTTATGCAGTTCAATTTAGGGAAAATTGGCCAGATTATTAAAAAAAAAAAAAAAAAAGCCATTTTATTCACCGTGTTAAGTATGCTGCGGCAAACCACCAGGATTGTACCTTTCATGTGACTGTTTGCTTTCTGAATGCAAATTGCTTCAAATGAATTTTTTTCTGGCCAGAATTGTCAGTCCATTACTTGTTATCCATATTCATAGAATGGAAATTCATCTTTGGCACTGGCGAAGAATATGTAACTAGAAAAAATAAATGAGACATAGGTCAAAATTAGACAAAAATAAATATAAAAACATGGTGCATTGCAAAAATAACGCATGATGGGCAAAATGAGGGCATGGTGACCTTTGACATGAAGGTCGTGGATTTTGGAAAACACATACTGATCAAATTGATACTCGGGTGATCAAATAAAATGACAATGAGTTACCACTCAAAAACATTTGAAAATATTTTTAGGATCAAAGTGCCAATGTTTTGTGTTTTATCCATCAGTGATGGGCAGTAGCGTCGCTACAAGTAGTGACGCTACTAGTTTAACTACATTTCTCTGTAGCATGGTGGTAGCGTCGCTGCTTTCTGAATCAAATAGCTTTTCAGTAGCTAAGCTCTTTTTTTGATCGAGTAGCGCAGTAGTGTCAACAAAAGCTAACGTTACATTATCTAAAGCAAGCATTCTGAAACTCGAGCTCAAATCAGAAATATAACTGCTACGGATCATTGATCTTGGATCAGTAAGTGACGCCACCGCCACTAAAGCTCGTAACGCCATTGGCTCCTCAAACTGTCAGTCAAACCTCATTATTGCTCCCGCCTCTCTCG
>JAFVLL020023349.1:0-28884 GCA_021397915.2 Tor tambroides | reverse complement strand
ACATACATATACATACACACAATTTTTTTTTTTTTTTTTTACTTTTAATTTAAAATAAGGATTTTACTAGTGATCTCATACTTTTTGCACACAACAGTATCTTAATTTGGTTTCAAAAATAACCCTACAGTCAAAACATGACGAGAAAAATTAATGAGATTTCAGTTGTAAAGTACATACTGTTGTCTAAAGATTTGTGTGATTAAATTGCTTAACCGATTAAATTTGTTATGGCCTGTACCTTACATCAAAGCATGGCAAACAATTTATGTAACACCCTGAATGATGCAAATTATGTAAACATGACCTTTGTCCCGAGTAAGCTTTTAGTTATGTCATTTTGATGACAAAGCTTCAGTTTTGACAGAAAGAAGAGAATCCACTTGACTGTAAATCCCATTGTTTTATCAATGCACCACACTGACCTTTATTTTAATTCTGCTCATCATATCCAGTCCAATTAGATTAATCTCTGTAAATGTCACTGTTGAGGTTCCAGCTTTGAAAGCACAATATCTAACCTCAGCCAAGAATTACACCGTTTGGCTGCACATGCTACAACAATAAAACAGAACACGCACAGCACAGCAATTAAGACTTTCACACTAAGAGTCCCACTGCATGAGACAGACGACGTGCCATTATAACTAAAAGTGCTGATTTTGTAATGATTCACTTAACCGGCAAAATGAATCTTATTCTGATTTTAGTCACCATTTATCAAAAGTACCAGATGTCATCGCTTTGGAAAACCAAGGCATGTTACAAAGCTCTCCAAGGATTTCAGACAGCAGTGACACCTACAGTAGCCAAATAATGAGATCCATATGACAGGGTATTATATGGCTTGAACTATTTTTTGATTGACTTGCTGTAAGGACACAATCAGTCACTGTCAAACACGTCTCATGAGCCATGAACACACTGCAAAGATTCAATAGTGACAACCGCATTTCAAATGTGGGAGCCCCATTTATGCAAATTATTTAACTGATAAATGTTAAAATTGTATATTATTTGGTTTTTAAGTTATACAAATTGAATTTAGACATCACATAATGTGCACTACACACAAAAAAAAGGATATTAATTTTGAGATTTGCTAAAGATAAATGTTATTAAATTACTGCTTTTAAAAATTAACTTTAGGTATTTTAATGCAGAGGTAAAAAATGTAAAATAAAATATGAACTGTCTGTAACCAATAAATGTTATATATAAATATTGTTGTTGTTATTATAATGGCGATCTTAAGTCCATATTTAAGTCACTGATTCTTTATAAATTTATTATTTATAATTTATCATTGATAGTCAATATTTCTATACCCCTATATAGGCCTATATAGTTTAAGATATCTGGAATAAGCTAATTTTTAATGACAACCAGAGAGAAAAAAAAAATAGTTTTTTTAATACCATGTCAGCAGCCAGGCTGACAAAGTCAAGAGCAAAGTGAATAATAAAAGCCATAAAATTAACAAAAACTATTAAAAAAATAAGACAATTAAAAAAAAATCTAAAATACATTCAGGAAACACTTTTTAAATACATCAGTTAAACATATGTCTGAATATACATTTTACGTTTACAATAAAAACAGTGGAGTCCAGTAAAAAGAGTTTGATAGGTGTTTGATCATATGTAGATTTTTTTTACTAAGATTTATTTTAAATAACATTGACCTCATTCCATCTGGGTTAGAATGCAACGGTCACTCATGAACTACTGTACAGCAAACTCGTAGACAGAACAGAATTCAGGTCTCATACAGTGACAACTGTATTTGGTTGCAGTGTTTTTGTAGCTATGGTGACTTGATGACTTGATGACAGTGAGGCATGCAGTGATGAGCTTGCTCAAGTATCACATACTTCCATTTCAGTCTGACGCAGATAATGTAAACTAATGCCACTATTTGTGAAAGAGCAATGAAACCAAGCGTTTGCCCAAACACAGATTTTATGAAAAACAGCATTACTGAAAAACATGCTCATTAGTCCGGTCAGGTCTGAATATTTAACACCATGGAAAACAACAGAAGAACTCCATTGCCTGGGGGAAGGGGCGTCAGGCAGTGGAGAGCTGCAGTTGGGTGGTGCTGAAGGAAGTGTGGCGTGTCGGAATAATGCCACAGCGGCAATTCATTCCGCTATAAATTTCAGTCCTCCCATTACAACGTGACGTCATTGACCCTTGTCTTGGCAGCAGCAATGCCTAGCTGAGTTAAGAATGATGAAGTGACAGTAATCCCACTATTACAGGTTAAAGCCAAAGAGCTACTCTAGAGAGCTATGATATTTGCTATAAGTTATGATCATTTAATGGATATAATAGATCATAACATTCAGCATGTGTTGAGTGATTATTGCAGCTTTCTGAAACCTTTTTTTCTGTTTTATCATATGAAATTAACCACTTTGGGTCGCGACTTGCAGAAATGTTGCTATGCTTTACACGTCCCATTTATTGTAAGTCTTAAAGTTCCTATTTCACCAAGGGCCTAAACACAGCTTAACATTTAACAACTAGAGCAGCAGTTCCCTGGTAACCCCACAGCAAAGCTTAAATACTGCTTTATCGACACCAAAACACAAAAGTAGCAAAGTTTGATATTATACTAAGAGTCACTTTGGTTTATCAAATAAATTATGCATTAATTCATTTATTTTATTTTGAACCAGTTTTCATAGCTTATATTCAAGCTTTGTCTTTAAATACAACATTCTAAAGGGGACATTTCCTCTTTTGCTGAGTTTATATTATAGCGAGTCATTTTTTATAAATTATAACCAAACTAAATGTAGTGAAATAACATGCTATATTTGGATACCTCTGCCCAAAGTATTTTATCAAGTCTAAAATAAAACATAAAAGGTTGGGAATCACCAACCATAAGGTAATACTAAGAGTATGTATCCTAGTAACAGCTGGAGATTTCCCATCTCTAAGAGTAACAAAGAGGTCAATGCAGTCAATTAAAGGTCACTGACTGCTAACTGGTCTCCCCCATTCAATGTATTGACTTTTCTCGCATATTTTAGTAGTCTTTCTTATAATAGAAAGGAGAGCTCTATGAACCAAATTTCATCTGCCTTGTTTCCTGCCATTGTCCTGTTGAATGCCCAGTTAGACATGAGAGGGGGTAGAATTAGCACCAGCTTCCTGTCTGCCCAGAGACCATCTGCCAAGAGTCAGTGAAGAAAAACTAGCATCTAAATCAGGACTCCTCAAACCCAGTCCTGGAGGGCCGCTGTCCTGCAGAGTTTAGCGCAAACCCTGGTCAAGCTCACCTACCTGTGATTTCCCGATGATCCTGAAGACTATGACTAGCTTGCTCAGTGATCAACTCACTGATCAATTTTTATGTAGATCAACAAATGAACATTAAATATAGGTAGTATATTAAACCAATACTAATCAGACACATACTGTAATACACCAGACTGTAGAAATTTTGGGCCTGCTATCTGAAATTTACATTGTTTTGTTTTGTGATAAATATTGATCTGATTGAAAAATTTAAGTTTATCATCTGACGTGTATTTAAAAAAATATTATCTCCTTAAAATGCTTCAGTGCAGTTAGCCATTTTTCTTTAGCAGGTTTAGGGTAGCTTGAAATGGCATATTGACAGTAATGTAACTACTTTGTTGTGAGAAGCTTGTAGCTTCATAGACTAGTTTTAAAATATCTTTATTTAATTAAGCATTAAACATCTAAGCTATAGAGAAACACACAGCAGTGTTTTGGACTTTAAGAGGAATGCAATTACAAGGCATGTCAGGTAGCCTACTTTACATTCTAGGTTTCACTTGCTCATTTACTCACCAAAAGTATTTTAATAGTACAGCCAAAGTGCAAATGGAAAGTTGATATCTTCAGTCATTTCGCACTTCCAACTTCTTATTTCTCATCACACTATACATCGCTGGCTTTAGACTTCCACACGAGCCCCACGGTCCATTGCAGGTGCAACAACTCTGGCAGAAAAAATATTCCCAGTTCACTAAATATATCAGCTCTTGTTTTGGAAATTTGTAGCATACAAGTAAATTTGTAGCATACAATATTGAATTGAAAAAGTTTCCTACCATGATTCATACTTAACGTTTATACACACATACCTCGTACAAAGGTTGGAGGTCAGTAAGATAAATTTCTTTTATTTACTTTTTTAAACTATTACATTTATTCAGCAATGACAAATTAAATCGATCAAACGAGTGTTATATTGGTACAAAAATATATACATCCATTCACATACATGCTATTTTTATGAACTTTCTATTCATGAAAGAATCTTGAAATTAAATGTCACTTCACAAAAATATTAAACTGTTAACATTGAAAAAAAAAAAAATTCATATTAAAATGCATAATTTAAATTGCAATATTTTACAATATTACGGTTTTAACTTTTTGCGCAAAAAGGTGAATATAAGAGACTTCTTTCAGTAATATTTACAAAAAAAAAAAAACCTTACAAAAACATACAAAATCCTGTCCCAAACCTTTGAAAAGTAGTGTGCATATACAGGTGCATCTCAATAAATTAGAATGTTGTGGAAAAGTTCATTTATTTCAGTAATTCAACTCAAACTGTGAAACTCGTGTTTTAAATAAATTCAATGCACACAGACTGAAGTAGTTTAAGTCTTTGTTTCTTTTAATTGTGATGATTTAGGCTCACATTTAACAAAAACCAACCAATTCACTATCTCAGCAAATGGTGACATGCCAATCAGCTAATCAACTCAAAACACCTGCAAAGGTTTCCTGAGCCTTCAAAATGGTCTCTCAGTTTGGTTCACTAGGCTACACAATCATGGGGAAGACTGCTGATCTGACAGTTGTCCAGAAGACAATCATTGACACCCTTCACAAGGAGGGTAAGCCACAAACATTCATTGCCAAAGAAGCTGGCTGTTCACAGAGTGCTGTATCCAAGCATGTTAACAGAAAGTTGAGTGGAAGGAAAAAGTGTGGAAGAAAAAGATGCACAACCAACCGAGAGAACTGCAGCCTTATGAGTATTGTCAAGCAAAATCAGTTCAAGAATTTGGATGAACTTCACAAGGAATGGACTGAGGCTGGGGTCAAGGCATCAAGAGCCACCACATACAGATGTGTCAAGGAATTTGTCTACAGTTGTCGTATTCCTATTGTTAAGCCACTCCTGAACCACAGACAACATCAGAGGCATCTTACCTGGGCTAAGGAGAAGAACTGGACTGTTGCCCAGTGGTCCAAAGTCCTCTTTTCAGATGAGAGCAAGTTTTGTATTTCATTTGGAAACCAAGGTTTCCAAGGCCCAAGTTGCATGAAGTCCAGTGTTAAGTTTCCACAGTCTGTGATGATTTGGGTTGCAATGTCATCTGCTGGTGTTGGTCCATTGTGTTTTTTGAAAACCAACGTCACTGCACCCGTTTTCCAAGAAATTTTGGACACTTCATGCTTTCTTCTGTTGACCAGCTTCTTTTAAAGATGCTGATTTCATTTTCCAGCAGGATTTGGCACCTGCCCACACTGCCAAAAGCACCAAAAGTTGGTTAAATGACCATGGTGTTGGTGTGCTTGACTGGCCAGCAAACTCACCAGACCTGAACCCCATAGAGAATCTATGGGGTATTGTCAAGAGGAAAATGAGAAACAAGAGACCAAAAAATGCAGATGAGCTGAAGGCCACTGTCAAAGATACCTGGGCTTTCATACCACCTCAGCAGTGCCACAAACTGATCACCTCCATGCCACGCCGAATTAAGGCAGTAATTAAAGCAAAAAGGAGCCCCTACCAAGTATTGAGTACATATACAGTAAACAAACATACTTTCCAGAAGGCCAACAATTCAATAAAAATGTTTTTTTTTTATTGGTCTTATGAAGTATTCTAATTTGCTGAGATAGTGAATTGGTGGGTTTTTGTTAAATGTGAGCCTAAATATTCATAATTAAAAGAACCAAAGACTTAAACTACTTCAGTCTGTGTGCATTGAATTTATTTAATACACGAGTTTCACAATTTGAGTTGAATTACTGAAATAAATGAACTTTTCCACGACATTCTAATTTATTGAGATGCACCTGTACATAATATTTTAAAAAGGATTCATTTGAATGCATTAACACTGTAGAGAGAGGTGGGGGACATTAGTCAACTCAGTTTACTTATGCAATGCTTTTCACAGTACATATTCTTTCAAAAGAGCTTCAGAAAAATAGTGCCTCTGTCAATCAAATGACCAGAAATAACTTCTGTATAAAAGCCTTCAGAATAGTCTGACAGTTTCACAAACTATACTAAGGAATGGGAGTGTCAGTAGTTAAAGGCTAAATGGTACTAGATGGTGGTAGTGATGGTCTGACTGAGTCTTGGCTAGGCACACGTCTTAGATATGACCTAATAAAACCCAGACTTCCAACTGCAAGCTCTCAGCATTTGCCAGGATAACTACAGTAAATGTGTTTTGCTGGTAGAAGAGAGGGGCCAATGTGAGAATAAGAGAACTTAAGAATTTTGAGCTGTCAAGCCCATAAATTAGAAGCACCAAAATTTGTTGAAAAACACATAATAACAAGCACAAGCAGCCCATTGGAGAGTTAGACTATTACTCCCTATAGTCCACAGTTGAGGTGTAATAAATGATTGTGGTTTTCTTCTCCCAGTCCCACAACAGTCAGTTTTTCCAAGTCAAATAATATTTATTAACTAATGAAAACAAAATTAGAGAAGCAACAACAAGACTTCAGGAGAGGGAATGGCCAACGTTACAAACATAACATCATCTACCTAAAGGGGAGAGGAAAAACTAACCAACCTGATTTTAAAGTAAATACAAACAAACAGAAATCTGCCCTGACTTCAGTTTCTAAACTAAAACAGCTAATGACACATTTGAATAGAAAATGGCACCCAGCCTTTCTACAGCTTTCTTGGTCCAACAAAACCAGGGTTTTAAAGGAAAACAAGATGTTTGAGAGTTGATACAGAGTATATCTAACAAATTCTATTCCACACCATTCTATTCTGGTAGGGGGCGGAACAATTTTGACAAAAATGTGTGATTATGTCAACATGGAATATACTACTTCTACTACTACTACTACTACTACTACTACTAATAATAATAATAGAAAAATAAAGTATTCTTGTAATATTTCAATCTGCATTTATATTTCAATTTATTTTACATTTCAACTGCAAAATTACAATACTAATATTTATAATTATATAATTTTCAAGCATTAAACCAACACAAATTTATTTTGACTTTATAAAGCAGGGAGCCCTTAAATCTTCTCTTTTGTTGATTCATGCTTCTCATTAAAAGCATGGGAAGACTGTTGACACATGTTGCGTTCTCAAATGCATATTAAAGCACCCCAAAGATGATGCAAACACCTCTGGATAATAAGCCTCTCATATGTAAGAACACACAGCATATTAGATTAAATCTCAGCCATTAAGTCAATCACAGTTTTGATTTTATTTCATTTAATCATGCAGCTCTAACAGTAACAATTCCTAATGTCAGTTGAGATGAATAAAAAACAAATTTATACTGTACTTGTTCCCTGTGTCATTTGCACAACTCTTCGGGCTGAGCTTATACATTTCCTATAATCTGGAATCCAATGTATCAGCCTAAATAGAAATTCACTTTAGAGAGCAACTGGAACATACATCATGACAAATGACTTAAAGCTGTACATCCATGGATTTCAAAAGCAAATAAACAGAAAGCAATCAAACAAACATAGGCAGCAGAAGAATGGAGTGGGGTGCCTTCCTCCACCTCCTCTTCTGGAGCCCTGTTGGTTTGCCTTATATGTTGGTAGCTTTTGCTACAATACGGTCTCTCTTTGATACTCTCTTTTGCATGAGAAAGGAGGTGTGTTTTTCAGCGGATAAGAATCCAGGGGAAATGCAAGCATTTTTTGGAATGCCCACACAATGTGTCAGCATCTCCCACCAAAGAGGGTTTTCAACCCTAAACAAACAGCATTGTTAATAGGATGAGGCGGCTGCTGTCAAACAAGAAGAACTGAACAGAGAATGATACAATAAGACAGAAAGTATTGCAGGCTCTTACTGTCTGGCTTGTGCACTCAAGAGGACCTGCATTCTTGCACATCATAAATCGATACAAATTACAGCAATCATCTTGTAAAATACCACTCGTAATGATATCTGTGTGCGTGATTATGAATAACATTACATCATTCTGTGTAAAGAGATGAAAAAATATTTATAATGGCCTTAAATTACATAACAAATTGAGTGAGCTGCAACTCAGAGCTGTTTTCCATCTGCTATGTAACATGGTTATATAACCAAACAACAGATCAAATCAATACAGAACTTTAAAAGATGACTTAGAACATATTGAATGCTTTGGATCAAATCTGTGCTTGATATACACTTTTTTTCTTTCTAAACTGGGGTGAATGTGTCATTTAACAAAGACTGTTAGGTGGAAATGCCCTAAATAAGCTGATCTTTGTTTTAGTTAACTGCGTCGCAAAAGAAATGCATGGTTTAAAATAATATGCTATATGTTGTATGCTCACTGTAACATGTTCATACAGTATAATTATAGCAAAAATAATTAGATAAAAAAGAAAAATAATCAGTCCCTGCTATCAGAGCAATTCAAGCTTGTAGTAGGCTACTACATAAATGCAAAAACTTGCTTCCACAAATCTGAAGTT
This sequence comes from Tor tambroides, assembly GCA_021397915.2. NCBI lineage: Eukaryota > Metazoa > Chordata > Actinopteri > Cypriniformes > Cyprinidae > Tor > Tor tambroides. The sequence goes on along the minus strand of JAFVLL020023349.1, from coordinate 20,173 downwards.
AGTCCAGCCACAGACATGGAGCAGGAAGCACAAAATGAAAGCTGTTCACACAGGATACGTTCTTGCATTCAAAAACAATTACATGGTGCAGTGGAATGGAACAGAATGCAAGATTCTCAAACTTTTTTCAAAACGGCAGCTTAAAAATGCAGACTTGACAACATCCAAAGACATTTATCTGATGAATTTAATGAAAAAAATAAAAAATAAAAAAAATAAAAAATAAAAAAATAAAAAAACTTACGTGCAGTTTAGACACATTATTTAGATCCAGAAAAACAAAGTCAGCAACAATACTGAAATAAATAAATATACACATACTGATCAACATTTAAAACAATAGTCTTTTGCATGAACCAATGTTAACAGTCATCGTTTACTCTTTATCATTTCATTTATCATACATTCAGTATGATAATCAGAATGTCCTTGAGTACCTAGACTCTCTTGCACCAAAATGTTAATGTCTTTAAAGGGGTCATATGACATTACTAAAAAGAACATTATTTTGTGTATTTGGTGTAATGCAATGTTTTTAAGCGGTTTAAGGTTCAAAAACACCTTATTTTCCACATACTGTACATTATTGTTACTCCTCTATGCCCCGCCTTTCTGAAACGCGCAGATTTTTACAAAGCTCATCGTTCTGAGAAGGGAGGCGTGCTCTGATTGCCAGCTATCCAGTGCATTGTGATTGGCCGAATACCTCAAGCATGAGATGGAAATGTTACGCCCCTTACCATATTGTGATGCCGTGTCCCGGCCCGACGACACAAAAACAATAAAACCCATTATAAACGAGGCATTTGTTGCATCCAGTGGGGACATAATTACTGATTATAATGACTTATACTGTCTTTTTATGCGTCGCGCTGCATCACGCTGCGTAAACATTACCAGGTCTGCATTTGTGATCGGAGAAACGACAAACAACAAGCACTACTCTACACGGCTCAAAACTCGTGTTTGAATAGTCAGTAGCAGAAACGTACTTACAGACTGTGAGTCAGAAGCGTCAGACTGTCCTTGCAAAGTTGGAATTGCCCCACTTTACAGAAACATCCTTTGTGAAAGGCAGCATTGTAGGCTACTCTTCCAGGTTCAGGAAATAGTCCTCCGTAAAATGCGCTAAACACACTCTAATATTTGGGTTGAACTGTTCTGGAACAGTGTTGTAAATACAACTTAACCACTGATTTCTAGTTGTGTCCTTTTTTGGAAGCCCAAACAAAGTAGTTTCACTTTCACAATGAAACACAGCGTCTCCACGACATGGCGCCGGCGGCAGCAACAATACTACAGCGAGAATAATAGTTCCGCCCTCTTTCATTGCGTATGCATTTGGGCGGTGTTTTGCAAATCTTCCCACACCGTGACATAGACATGTGGGGGCATGTTTGAATGAGCCGTTTTAGGTGGGCGTGGCAGAGTCTTAACTTTGATAAAGAATATCTCTTTGGTTTTGAGACTTTAGTCTTTGCAACTTCAGGGATCTTATCTATGCACAAACAGCTTGTAACACTCCAAAGAGAAAGGAAATCGCATCATACGACCCCTTTAAAATTAAAAAAAATAAATGGCACTTCATACCACTATAGAGTGGGGGAACTATGACATCACTTTGTAGGCGGATTGGCTGTTAGCATGACACTGGTTCCCTCAACAAAAAGCCAACAGGATTTTGAATAGGCTTTTGGATTTTCGCAAAAAATAAGCTCTGTGTTCAATCAGTCCGTGAAACTTACACGTTTTGCCCATCAAGATAATCTTCACAAAATAATATAGCCCTAACCCTAACCCTAAATAAAAGCACCAGAACTTAAAAGCTAAACTTAGGCTATAAACGACGCTCACCACGGTAGGCGGCACCACGGTCGCTCACCTTCAACGTCACCGCTACCATGCTCCCGACAACTTTTTCAAACTTATTTTTAACTGTTCAGTGAAAAGGATTTACTCTGTATATGAATTTTAATCCACGCTACATGAACCTTTTCATATAAACTGGAATAAATACAAAACTAGAGCCAAACTAAAACTGAAATGAGACATTAGAAATAAATAGTATACTGAATAAATGAAATAATCATAACTAAAAGACATATGAAAGCACGTATTTCTGTACATTTCGAAATAAGGTGCATTAAGAGTCAATAAATCCTTGATTAATATGAATATTTTAATTAAAAACGTGTCTCCATGTACTATTCAATAAATTTCTGGTGAATATTAAATAACAGCAGAGTGAGTGAGTTTTTGGATATGGTAAGATTAACCTTTTTTAGTGAAAAAAAGTACCACATTTCAGCTATCGTTTTGTTAGGGTGGGTACACAAAATGTTATCTTATCCTTGCTTCTAGAAAATCTTCAATCAATATGTTTTCTAACAGCTTCATGTGACCTTAAACATTTCATTTTAACGTGGCTTTAAGCACTATGCATCATTAAAGTTTCACTTTCACCATGACTACGGAGGTAAATGTGGTGTTTACATGGACATGAGTTTACCTTATGGTACGAACCCAGAGTCTCTGTATCAGTAGGAAAGCGATAAAACAAGCATCAAAGACTTGTGTTGCATTTCGAGGCAAAGCAAAAGAACGTTGTCGAATAACAGTATAAAATGCGGGAAACTATTAATTGGTTATTCTACAATTCATTGTACTATAAATTATACTACAGTTGGAAAATACTGTAAATTGATAAACTGTTTGGCGTGATGACTTTTAACGTCTCCAACAACGCCTGTAATCCCATTTAGCATCTTGTGAGCAACCGTCTTTTTTAAGATACGTAACAGTTTTAAAAAAAAATCACGAGTGGGGTGTAACTGGTGTGTTTTATGTCGTAGAATAAAACGTGAAAGTATCTTGAGCTTGTGTGAACCACGGACCTTACTTTAGGGGATTTAACCAAACCCCCATTCAAAAAACCCATTGACTCTGGGACGATGGAACCGGAAGTGCTAAAATGCTAACTTTCTTCCGGGTTTTTGCCTACAAAGTGACATCATCATTCCAGCACTCTACATCTTGGACGCTGTTACAAAATGATAAGTTTAGTAAAAAAAAAAAACAACAGATTTAGATCTAAAGCCACTTGTTTTTACCTAATTCATTACTTTTCTGCCACAATAAGTTTGCTGAATTATCTTCATTTGGAGGCTTATACTGTATATCGTTATGTGCATATATGCCATTATAAGGATCTTGGCTGTTTGATTGATAATAAGTTGAAATTTGTAGCTAATGCTGAGATGATTGGTAAGAGAGCACAACAACAACTATATTGTCTTCGCAAATTGTCAATTTCATGTGGATAAGACTCTTATGTCCCTTTTCTGTAAATCTTACATTGAGTCTCTCTTAACGTTTTCTATAATATGATGGTACGGCAATCTTAGTGTTAAGGCTAAAAATGCTTTGTCCAGAACAGTAAAGGTCACTGACCTACTGACCTGTACAATAGACAGGTGGTGCGGAAAGCCAACTCTATTTTATCAGCCAGTGATCATCCCCTGTACTCTGAGTTTGAGTTTTTACCTTCTGGTTTGCGGCTTAGATTTCCTTTAGTGAAGAGTAGTCGATACAGATGCTCATTTATTCCTACTGCAATATACATGCTAAATGTGATAGTTAGTGGTTAATTGTTTTTTTTTTTTTTTTTTTTTTTGTGGGGTTGGTGAGGTTGTAAATTGTATTTTTAGGGTTGTGTTATTGTATTGTTTTTGTGCTCTTTTATGTTTTGTGTATGTCTTGCTTTTTGTGTATGTAATTGCCCCTTGGGGGACATGAATAAAGCTGAATGAATGAATGATTGTGACAGTTTTTTAATGTAATTTATGAATCTACTGGAAGTCAACCTTGGGGACAAAAAAAAAAAAAACAGTACTAAAAACATTTTTTCCTCTGAAACGATTTATCTCTGGTAATGTTATCTAACTAATGAAAAATGAACTGATGCTTGTCTAAATGCTTGAGCTAAAAATGTTAGCTCCGACTGTTAGACTATAATTGCAGTATCTCAAGGGAAATAGATGAATAATTTGCTTCTTTCAGCAACTGTGACAAAGCTGTTCATAGAGTACATCTTCACTGAGAGCCCCTGAGTAGGTTCAACTTCGATTAGCTACATTAAATTTTGGGTTTTGTGTCTCTGCATGGAGTTTATGTAGAAAGAGCATGAAAATTCATGACAATTTGCTGTTATCTGTTACAGATTTGTAAACATATTTAAATCAACTAACATCCTGCCAAACGTTTGCCCCCCATGACAGGGAGCTTATGGTAATTTTGACCTTTCACTGTGTGTTTTTTAAACTTCTGCTAGGTTTTTCCTGTAGGATGCACTACACTGCAACCAAAGGAAATAGAAACAATAAAACCAGTGAAAAGATGGCACTGAGGTCAACCAAAAGAGAAAATGCAGCCTTTGCTGAACATCCCTGGTCCGTAGATGCCTAAAAATGTTTTCACTGGGATTAGGACCCTTGTAAAATAGATCAACATTCTTGAAAATACAGGTTCCAAAAGAGTGATTCCGCAGCGATGCCATAGAAGAAACATTTTTTTTAGTTCCCCAAAGAACCTTTCAGTATACAGTTCATAAAACAACTATTTTTTCCTAGTGTGAAAAACATTTTAATAATATAAAGAACCTTTTTACTGTTTGTGAACTTGAAAGGTTCCATGGATGTTAAAGGTTCTTCATGAATCCATCAATACCAATAAAGAACCTTGATTTTTATTGCAGTTTTCTGATGTCACTAAACCAGATCTACACTACAGTTGTAATAATATTTTTACATACTTGCTATGAGGTTGCAAAGATATTTGCAGTGTTTTTCAGCATATTGCTATGTGTCTGCTATTCAAGAGCTCAGTCCCAAATCTTTTTATATATATCCCTCCTTCAGTGCAAGAGTCTGGGCTTTTACCATCTACTAGGTGATAATGGTAAGTCTGATCACTTTGAAAAATAATAGCACACCTCTCCTCTACAAGCCACACCAAGCATAAGTCATGCAGAAATGTGATACCCCAATGGTTTACCATGGAGACGGAAAATGTAACCACACAAGAAAGAGAGGAAATGGTTTGTGATGTAATCCTGTACATGCACATGTGTGTCATCTCTATGGGATAAAACCAAACAGATTTCTTCCCATGCTAGACATCATTAGTTATCATAACTGCTGGTGCATCACACTGAGGTAAATGAGCCTTCAGTACCCTTCATTTACAAAAATCTCTCTGATCCCTTATGTAATGCAAATGAATGTTCACCATGTTCAAATCCAAAAAAAACATGCAAGGAATATTAGTACTAGTAGGATTTTATGACTTCCTTTTGTCTGGAAGATATGTGCATTCTCTGGGTTCAGTGTCTACAGTAAATCATGGGAATCATTCAGTTCTGCTGACGAGGAATAAAGCAAATTTATGGCTGGGAAACTAGTACTGCAAGAACACAGAGTAAATGTACTGTAAACTGAAATAAAATAGAGCACGGAAATACTGCAAGTTACACAATGGGATTTCTGGGAATTGCTAAAGTTATACAGACATGATAATAATACAACTTTAGATTTTATAGTTCATAGTTCAACTGCTGTTCTCCATTATTGTACTCCATATTACTGACCGACAGATCTTTAAGCATTAACAACAATGACATAAATGCAAACACATAAACATATACAGATCCACATGCACTTGTAAATCAAGTTTTCAACAGATATAGCTAATCCACAAAGTAATTCCAGAGTGACCTATTCCTTTAAGCACACACAAACATGCTAACATGAATGAATCTATATGCAAAGCGTTTATTGCTTTTACATAATTCTTTGCGCCACACTTTCTACAACTCTTCATTTTCCAAAAGGTGAGAAATAGCTTGTAAATGCTTTCAAATGTGACTACAGATATTGAAATTTCCCCTAAACCAAATAAGATCAAAAAAGAAAGCACAGAACTAATTCATTTCAAAATTCCTGAGTCGTCTTATTCTATTTTTCATCCAAATTTACCCCTTCATACTCCAAACAGTGGAGCAGTTTCAAATATACCAGAAACTACACTCACCTTCATTTAGAACCTGATTTCGATAACTACTATGTAATAATGGCTTTGCTGATTATAATAATGATTTGTTTCGTGTTGATAAAGTGATGAAATCTAGATGATTAAACTGACATTTCATTTTGCTTTAAAGAGCATCATTAATCAAGCACCATCTTTTTTCTCTTCCTGCTGATTAGAATCCTGTTTCCAGAGCATGATTTCATAAAGCATCGGCGATGCTTCTGAAGCACAAACGCGCTGCTTAAATCCTTATTGTGCAAGCTGCCTACAAAGGGCTCTGACAGTTGCACAAACACCTTATGACACTGAACCCAAACTGGAAAACTACACCTACACACCAGTCAATTGTTTCGCAGAAACAATGCTGGAGATTCAGGATGTAAGGCTGCAATTGAAAACCAACAGCGCACAATGCAAAATAGTGTGACATCGCTTGGAGATTGTAAAGCTCTACTTAGCAAAAACAGCATTAATGAAGATATCTAAAACCTCTTAACTTTGAATCCTAATACAGCCTGTTTCCACCTCAGATTACAAAATAAAACTGGTTCATGTGAGAGAAGAAAATTCACATTGTGAGATATAAAATTACAAGATAAATATACGACAAGCATAGCCAATGTATGAAAAAAGCAACAACTGGGAGATATTAAGTTGCAATTACAAATTATAAAGTTGTATATTTATGATAAATAAAGGCAATTATGAGAAAGCATTTGTAAAAGAAATTAATATTCCATTTTCAAGATAAATTATTATCACATTGCTAAATATTATAAATACAATATAAAAAAGACTAAAAAAAAAAATGTTAAAGAATACAGAAACTGTATACAGAGTCATAATTATGATACCTCTAAGGTGGAAATAGGCTTCCAGTATTATCTATAATTAGTGAAATAGCACTGCAGAGGATGGCCAGAAGAACATTACTAAAAAGCTAAGGAAGTAATGCAATAAACCTCCCAACACATTTTTAAAATGAAACTCTGCATTTGGAAAAAAACAGCTTAAGCACTTCTGATATTAAACCATGTTAATTCAAGCAGGCCAGACTGTGTGGAATGCAAGTTAGTTAGTAAATTTGGGGTTTCAAAAGTTTTGGGTCATTAATACTTTTTTTTAATGATAATAATATAATAATGTAAGATTTCACAGTAATATTTTTCAGTTTTTTTCTTAAATAAATGCAGGTTTGGTAACAGATTGTGTGTAAGGTGTACTGGCCGTAATCTATCAGTGTTTACATTTCACAGAAGCAACATATCCAATGCTAACCAAGAACACTGAAGTACTATCGAATTAAAGCAATAGGGATTTTAAACTGAGGCACAAGGATATGTTGGCAGTGTAGATCAGGGGGTGGGGGGTGAAGAAAAGCCTTAAAGGCTTCAGAAACTTCTACAGAATGTGAAAAAAATAAAACACAGAAAAAGAAAAACATAAATGAGCTGCACGTCTGACTCATCACGTACTGCAGAATCTCACGGTACCGCATCCATTTCCCAGCATGATCACCACTGACCTCCTGTGGGCATGCCTACTAGAAGCAAAACCATCACCCAGCGCTCTCGCTTTCACTGACAACAAGATTAATATGGAGTTAACATGACTATGCAAAGGAAAGGCAATAGAATCCAAGTTAAAGAAAAACATTTTGCAAAAATAACTGAATTTTTGTCTTTTTGTCTTATAGGCTCTAGCATTCCAGTGATCCTATATAGAATAAGTGGTGTGGAGAATGGAATGGGGAAAAAGTTAACTCTAGCATATTTTATTTTTCTCCATTTAGCGCTCTATAGTAGTAACTGTGTTGTGCAAAAGTGTCATCATTTACATTCCCACCTAGATGAAAAACAGATTACACTCTCTATTCTATCCATCTCTTTACCCGTTCATAGCTCAGAGTGATCTCTAAACCCTTAGCATAAAAATAAAAGATGACTCATCCTCACCTCTTGTGCTGGTGTTAAAAATAGCAAGTCAACATCGGTAGATAAATTGGAATTTTGAGAAGCCTTTATATAAGCAGAAAGACTGAAATTGATGTAGAAATATACTGGATTTCAGAGAGTCATAGATATGTCTAAGAATGGATCAGTCAATGAGTTTAGAAAAATGGCATCAGAATAACCCTCAAAAAAATAAGATTGTTTTCAGTTTTTTACAACATTAGATTACTTGTTTTTATTCGCTATTTGCCATCAAATGCCACAAAACAGCTTTGGTAGTCAGCATATTTGTTCAGCCTAATAAAGCATTTGCTGCAGCCAGATTGAGTCATTACATCCTATTAGTTTTCTCATGATGATGTGCAGATGGTGACTTAGTGAGAGTGGACAAGGAGAATGTGTGTATGATTTCACAAGCAAAGTAAAATAATGAGACAATTAAAATAAAAACAAAAAATAAAAATAAAATAAAAACACTTCTCCTCCCTTTTGTTATTGATGTTTATAAGAATATCAGAATTCCAAAAATAAAGTATTATGTCTTTAAAACTTTTCAAAATACAAAATTTATTTATGATTTTGAGGCTGGAAATCACCTGCCTGCTTTTCATTTGAGTATTATTTAATTTTGTATTCTATTTTATTTCATTTTACTCCAACCCCTAAAAACATACTGGAGAGTTAGTTGGTAAAAAAGTATGGAAAACCTTTCATATAATTCTTCTTCTTAGCCCCTTTAAAGCAAAGCTAAACAAATAATTAATCAGAAGAAAACATCTACATATGGATGATAATTTTGAATGAGTCACACACTGATACATGGGTTACCTTTCCAGCAAGCCATCTAAACTGAGTGGGTGTTTTTATTTTATTTCTTTTTTACCTTCTGTTCTCCTCTTTTTCAGGGAAGCTAATTAGCAAACTAAACTAAGTTTCAACAGTTCTTTGCATGAGGTTAGTGCACATGTTTTCCATAAAAGGAATTGCCGGTCTAATTTCTTATAGTTCTTTTTTACCTTAAAAAAGTAATATAATTCATACCACAAACAACATGTAATATTTTCAACTCTACAATGAGTAACTTTCTCTGGATTTAAAAGGCACGAACTTGCTAATAGGTTTTTATGCAGTATTTTCTTTTCAGATGCTCAGATCCGGTGCCAAACTTTTTCATATGCATAATCATTATCAAATAAGCCTATGCAAATTAAAACATTATATGCAACACAGAGGAATATGGGTAAAGGATGATGGTCTCATTTCATATTTTCAGTTGAAAAACTACTGCTATGAGTGTTAAATCTACATGGAATAATGTAAATGAAGCACTTTTTTTAAACTATCATCGATCACGTTGAAAACACGTCAGCAGCTTTGGGCTAATATTGATCTGCAATATGAACTGCTAAGTGATGGCCCATTTGTATGATAGATTTACCTTCATACAGTCCCTATGCATGTCAGCAAATAAACAGAAAACGCTGGATTATAGACAATCCAGCTCTAAAAGCAATACAAAATCTTTGAGCTGATGCAGATAAGCACTACCACAAGATTTACCAATTATTTACTAAATCAAAAACACTTAAATATTTACACAAGGAATAATGTCTATAGCTGATACAATTGAGAGGAGATGCTTCTGCACGCATATATCTGTGAATATTCTCACTAGATATTACTTATTATTCAGTAAGAGCTTCAGAAACGAATGAGAATGACATAGAAAGCTCTCACTTATTCCAAGTCATAATGGCAGCTGAATAGATACAATGCAGGCAAACAGACAGTACTAATAACCTGTAGGCAAAGGGGAGCATGTATTGTATTACTGTAAATGATCTGGCTTTCTTGTAACAGTGAGCTCAAACTAACAAATGAAAGGAAAGAAACACCAGAAGAAAGCATAATTCCAATTTCAAGATACACCAAACCAGGTAACAATGAATTTCATCTAATGAATTGTAAAAAGCTGCTTTGCCTTTTAATATTGTTATTTTGTAATGCACAAAGGGTGAAAAGTTCAAATACTGTCCAGATGGCAAACTGAAAGGGACTTTACTTAATAAGATGACATAATTAGATTTGACCAAATCAAACTGCCATTTGAAACCAATCCTGCTTCTGTTAGCTCTGATGCCTTGATGTGAGATGGATGCAACTCATTACTGTGCTTTTTAAAAGCCATAACCTGTCAATAAAATGCAATTAATGGCATCTATAATTTTACTAAGCTGTGTGGTAAACAAGACAGAATGAGATAAAGAATCGTATGTTAAACATACTTCTAATAATCTCTTACGAATACAGCATAAACATGAATCTTAGCAAACACACAAATCTCAATATTTCTATATATTTGTATAATATTTAGGATATTCTAGTTTTTTCGACTTGCTATGTTGGTCTAGCTCAGCTCTGTTCCCCTCAAAATCCACCACAGTGATGGTACATACAGTACAGAATGCCATTTCCCAAGACCAAATGTCCCCAAAAGGTCTCATAAATCAACTTTAATGGTATACAATGACTCTGAATGCCACATTATTAATCAAGCTAAAGTTTCTTATGGGTTTAAAAAAAAATGTTGTTCCTTTCTAACACAGCAGCTGTTAAACCCCAGGTCAATGAGCTTTAAAGGGCAAGTAATCAGACTCAGATATCATGTTGGCATCATCTTTGTGTTGAAATCAGAGAGGAAAGTATGATTTCCTTCCTTCCGTCCATACAAGATTTCTCTAATTAGGTTCTGCCACTTTCCATTGTGTAGCCAAAGAACAAGATAATGTGTTTGAGTCCTTAATGGTCTCAAAGGTTGGTCAAAATGTTTAGGGTTTAAACAAAACAGTGATTAAAAAAAAAAAGTGAAATCTTAGCTGTAATGTAACACTATTGCTCTATACATTAGTGGGAATCTAAACTGACAGATAACTTAATAATAATAAAAAAATCATTCTACCATGGTCAGTAAGATTTTCTAAAAGAAGTCTCTTTATTTGACCAAAAACACATTAAAAACAATAATATTCTGAAATATTTTTAAATAATCTAAAAGAACTTTTCTATTTTAAAACGTAATTTATTCCTGTTATGCAAAGCTGAATTTTCAGAATTACTTGAGTCTTCAGTGTTACATGATCCTTCAGAAATCATTGTAATAAGCTGACTTGGTACACATGAAAAATGTCTTATTTATTGTTGAAAACAGCTTTTTAATATCTTTGTAGATAAAAAAAAGTCATCTTTGATCCTCAGATCTCAAATTTTTAAATGGTAGTGTCTTTTCAACAATAAAGCAGCTTCTTGAATAGTATATGTATTTATTTTTGGGTCTAACAAGGGGATTGTTCACGCAAAACTTTTTTTTAAATTGTTTTTTAATGTCTTTGGCCATTATGCTGCATTTCTCTGTGACTACCAAAGTACTTCCAAGTTAAAAGTCATTCATCTTTGAAAAACATGTCTCATGTGTTCCATTCATCAGTTTCTAAATGCAAAAACATGACCTGTGTGAATGTCCCCTAACACCCAGCACTCCAGCAAACACAAGCGTAGTTATTTGAAACTCTTTTACTATTAAAAGCTTCAGGGTAACCCATATTGAAAGGCACTCAAGGCTACTTAATAACGTGTCCAAGGGGAGCGACAGTATGGAAGAAGCTCAGTCAGAGGAACAGAAAAGAAGAAAGTAACCGACATTTGACACTGTGATCCCCCATGTCTCTACTATAGAGAAAGCTAAAACTATTTCGGAATGCTTCTAAGCCTAACGCAGCTATTTAGAGGACCGCAGGGTTCTGGGAAGCATTGTGGAAATACGGCAACTGACATATGCTAGGCCTTTAAATAAGCCTGGGATGTCCAGTACTCACACACTAACGTATGTAGTTGGAAAGGACTAACTCATACTCTTCACTCAACGAAAGATCTGTTATATAGGTTAGGTTAACTTTATTTGTCTCCCGTGGGAGAAATTTGGCTTAGACAAAGGGCGTGCTGCACAACATAACATAAAGGACATTTTAAACATATATAAAAATACTTAAAGTGCAGTACAATTTAACCAGGTGAACTTACGTAGATAACACTCCCACCCTAATCCGCCCCCCTCCCCACACCCTCAGAATACATTCCCTTTTGATCATTTAAAAATTTAACTGACAACAGGATAAAAGAATATTTATACCTATTGTACCTGCACAATGGGACCCTAAACCTCCTCCCTGAATTCATCAGCCTATACTCAGGGTAAAGCACATGTGTTTTGTCAGATAAAATACTTCTTGCTTGTCTGCATATGGCCTGCTCAAACAACTCCTGTGGATTAAGGGGAGCGGGAGTACCCATAATTTTACCCACTGTCCTAACTAAGCTGGAGATCTGTGCTTTTGATTTAACTCTTAAATTACCAAACCAGCGAGTCAATCGCTGCTCTGTAAAAAAATCAACATAATATATTTACAAATGCCAAATAATCTAAGTCTGTGCAAGATATATAATGGGTGTTCAAATTGGAGTTTTTTGTAAGCAGACTAAGTAGAACAGTATCATTGGAAAATTTCACTATGTATTGATTTGGCTCCACACTGACACAGTCCTTTGTATAGAATGTAAACAAAAATGGCAAAGATACACACCCCTGAGGGACGCCAGTGCTACATACTGCTATGTCAGATAAAGCAGAATTAAACCTCACTTGCTGTGGCCTATCATAAAGAAAAGAATGATACCACTTAATTAAAAAAGGATTTACCTTTTCCTGAGCTAGCTTTATAAGAAGAATGTGTGGCTGTATTAAGTTAAAAGCTATATATTATAGCTTATATGTTATGTTATATATTCATGTGGTTGAAGTTCATGGGCTCTGTGTTCCACAGAAAAGTCAGTTTGGAACAACATGAGGGGGTAAATTGGTTCAAATGTTGAACCAGTTTACCCCCTCATGTTGTTCCAAACCTGACTTTTCTGTGAAACACACAAACAAACAAAAAAGACATTTTGAACAACACTTAGGTCCAAAACAACACTGGAACGTATTAACTCATTGTATGGACAATGAAAGTGTTCCACAGAATACCCAAAAAGTTCGGAAGATGGGAGTGAGTAATTATTGATAAAATTTTCATTTCTGGGTGAACTATCGCTTTAATTTTAAAAATCAACACAAAAACATGACTAAGTCTCTTGCCTGTTCTAGTTTTCATTCCTGCAATGACAAATTCCATGTTTCATGTATAGCCCTCAAATGACAGAATGTTAAAAATGCTATTAAGTATAATTTGCATTTAACACATGGTATCTTGTCTTGTAGGCCACTCATTCTCTCAATTAAAGTCTATCTGAATTTGTTCAGATAAGCTTTGCAGACAGCATTCATCTGTTCATAATCGTTTCCAATGTATTCTACTTGCAGGAAACTCCAAATGAGCATGAGCAACCCAGACCATAAATTCATGCTAGTATAAGCTGTTTAAGGGTTATAGGAACTCTTGACTCACATCAGTCATTTAGGAAGGAGAAATCTCTGACCCTGTTTACCTCTACACTGTCTGCTGCGAGATGCGTGAGCTGCCGGGCAGTGATCCGCTTACGGCTGTGGCATCAGACAGGCAGGCGAGAGGAGGAATAACAATTAGCCTACTGCAGTGAGGACACTTCAGGCTGAATGGGGAAAAGCTGTAGCACTTGAAACAGCCAAAAAGACACACTTCATATACATTACACAAGTGACAGTTGCAAATGTGGTATCATGATGGCTCCATTCCAAAAGCCAGTATGATTTTAACAGGCTAGGCAGTTCACTAGGTTTTAGAAGAGAGACAATATCTTCATACAGAGTGCAATATCAAATGTAGGTTATTATCAAATGAGGTTTTGTTTTTGTGTAATCAGTGATTCAGATTATGACAGCTTCTATTACAGCCATTAAACTGTAATAGAAGTCTTTCTCAATTTGAGCAATATCATTAGTCGATACCAAGAATTACACTGCAGAGAATTTGCAAATAAACATATAAATAAATAAACGGATGATCCATAAAATGACCGAAAGTCGGCTTTGAACTCATTTTCATCATCAAAGAAATAATTAAATAAATACATACACATTAGCTTAAAATCATAAAATGATTTCTGTCAATGTTGTCTTCCACCTAGGGCTGCCACTAAGGACCATTTTTATTTCAATTAATCTATCGACTAATTTATCGATTAATCGATTAATCTAAACGATTATTTTCCCACAAAAATATCAACAATTTTACTTAAGAATATTTTATTAAACTATATTTTATTAAACCAAATGAAATCCAAATTTCTACAAAATCCTTATTTTAAAGCAAAAGTAAAGTGCAACAGAGTGCAAGAAGCAAGTATCCATCTCAAAGTCCAAATCACTGAACTCAAACTTCGGTATTATAGTTTAAGAATGACAACATATCCACGTGTTCTAGTCTACTACTAATAAAATTATAATTTAAAAAACACTTATTATTTATTTATTTATATTATTATTAAATAATATTTTATTTAAAGATAAAACTGTAAAACTCAATTAATTAGACAGGCTTTTTGATTAATAAAATTTAATTTAACCATTAAAACAGAGTATGGAAAAACGAAAATGGAAAAAAACTGAATTTGGAAATAAAACCGATTTCATAGGGCCCTATAATTATATATATTTTTTTTTTTTGTGGTAACAAAAATAGATGTAAGTGAACAATAGCCTTTAAAATTACTTAAAATAGATATATAATAGCAATGAGGCAATAATAATAAGTTCAAACAAAGTATCGAAAGCAAGAAATCATATGGTTTTACTGAACAAAACTGTTAAAATACATAATGTATTAAAAACAATAGAGCTAATGTACATTACGCATTACAACAAAGGCCTGCAGGGGGCGCCACCCATAGACAGACAGACAGATAGATGTCTATGGCGCCAACGGCCTGACGATTGTTTTTACACATTACTGCGCGATCTAATCCTTGTTTAATATTGACCAAGTACCATTTCATTCAAATGTCCACTTAATCTTTAATATTTGGGCAGTTCTTTAGGACAGAAATGCTATAGCCACTGTAATTAAATGAATATGTGGACATCAAAACGTGTAAACTCAGAGTGAGGGTTTGAGCTTTTATTTTGAAACCGCGACGTATTCTCCTGTGTTTGCATAGGTTTATAAATGATTTACCTTACAAATCTGATGAAATGTCGCACGTTGCGTTCCCAGATGAACGTTATAATAAACCCAAACTCACAACAACATGCAGAGATGGAGTTTGAGACGCTGCACATGTAAATGATAAGTTCCTGTGGAACTACTGAGAACGAAGCCGCTGTGTGACGCACGTACTAAACCTACACGCATGTAAATAATTAAAGCGCATATACTGTATTTAGAGCTGCATCGCATATAATTAATTAAATCGTAGCGTTTGTGAATTCACAGTTATACTTAATTATGATGTTTAAATGGGTTTAATATATCATGCAGCCTTGGAAAACAGGATTCTTGTCCGTGAAATGTGCCACTTCCGGTATTTTGCCGGTTAGTCGACACGAGCAAAATGAAGTCGAGGATTTTTAAAAATCTAATAGTCGACTAAAATCGACGAATCGCGACAGCCCTACTTCCACCTCAACATTCAAGGTAAAATACTGGCATTTTCTGTTCATTTTAAATTTCATTTTTTTTGATATTTTAACATGCTTGTTTTAAATTGTGCTACATGTGTTTGACATCAGATTTGTTAAATAAATAAATCTATATTCAGAAAGTTTTCCAACATACATGGAGCAAACTTATTTACAATAAAATGTAAACTAAAATGACATAAAAATACAAAATAGTAGTGTTAGTGCGCAATAAAGATACAGACCCAAAGCCTGGTTCTAATCTAGAGCTTTTAATGTGGTTAAAAATGTTACTTTTTATGTACACTCTAGTGCACGCAATGCCTGACAAGGAACTCTGTGTGCCCTTCTGAGCGCTTATAATTTCCCACAGTCTAATAGAGGAGAACGAAACAATCCTTACAAAATGCTTATAAAAACAAACCTCAAACCACCAAGCAGCATGAATGCATCCCCAAACAGAGTCTGCTTGGTGCTGTGACCATAAATATAACTCTAACTTACTCACCTGAGTGTAATAGCGCTCTATAGTTTGAACAATGATTAACAATTCATATTACATTTGTATTTATTTTTTACCTGTGCCATGCTGAACGCCAACAGGTGCTCAGTTCAAGCCCCTCCTTCCGTCTGTTCACTCGTACTGAACCACCATCCCCACCTAGTGACTGGGTTCTGTTACTGCGCCTCCATTGTGTTTGTTTGACATGGTTATAAACGGCTGCACGTGAAAACGGGCAAATATGACATAATATTTTGTTTTTGTTTTATTCTGTCATGACTATGAAAGCTAATCTCGCCAGTAGTAAAACTATACAAGTATAGCCTAGTAGAAATGTGCTTTTTAAGTTAATAAATTTTAGATTGACAGACAAACAGACAGACAGATAGATAGTTGTAAAATACCAACATCCATCACTTACTAGAACACTTACTAGAACAAAATGCAAGTGTGCTTCCTAGCAAGCAGTAAAAGAGCTGATGTGATGTTAAGGTGTTTCTCATTTAATGGTGATAACAATGCATTGTTTTGATTATTATAATTTGATCTTTATTATATTCATACAATGTAATAAACAACTGCCAATGTTTAAACAATTTAAAATGAACATAAAAATATTTATACTTGGAATTAAAAACTTTAAAGTGGTACAAGTTCAAGTTCGTGTTTATTTATAAAGCACATTTAAAAAGCGTTGTACCAAAGTGCTGTAAAAAAAAAAAAAAAAAAACTCATGAGATACAAATAAAAGCATGCAAGATAACCCATAAACATAAACTAATTTATAACCCCAATATTCTCAGGCAAGACCATAGGCTAAAAGAATAAATGAGCCTTCAAACAATACAAAAGGTTAATATGTAACATAGTGTGTATATATATATATATATATATCCCTGACATGTTTGGTTGGTACTCATGTTTGTACAATATACTTGGTTCCCAATATATATAAAAAAGTAAAACTCCAGGAACAATCACTTTGAAAAAAACTTTAAAAAAAAATGTATTGTTGGCATTGACAGTACAATATTCCATTTCATTTAATAACATGCTGCTAATCTGGTGGGTAAACAATTCCACGTTCAGTAGCGTTTCAGCAGTTCATTCATTAGCCGTTTTTCATGCTCCCGCAGAGCATTGAACAGGTCCTTAGCAATGCTTTCACAATTCACACAGGTAAGCAGATTCCTCATCTTGTCTTGACCTGTTGACTTCGCTCTCAAATTTGCAACTAATTCCTCATGTAGGTCAAGATCATCAATAATTGGATCAATGTTCTTCACTTTTTGAATCAGCAGACTGGTGTTTTCTTTTAGAAACTTCTGATAATCTGGGAATACAAAAAGAAAAAAAATCATAAGATACTGGATAGAAAAATGCGTAGATAGAATAGAAAGAAATAAACTTACTCTAACCTTGTATTTTCTTGTGTTCACAGTCTCTATCAGGTTTCTGGTCTCAAATATTAAGGGAAAAAAGATTATTATTAAGGACATACAATACATGCACTACAACACGCTATCTTATACAGTGTACAATGTGCCTTCAGTGGCTTTATGTATTATTTATACACTTTAAAATGTGACATGTATATGAGAGTTGCCATTCTAAATTACATTGCACCTTTTGCAATGACAAAGTATTTTACTTGATGAATTGGGTTAACAGATGAGAAAGCCCATTTGGATGGTCTTTATTTTGTATTGTTAATTATGAGCACATTTTAATAACCAAACATAAAATGTAGGGTTTTTTTTAACTGTATGTACATGTGTCCAAAATATGAGGGCATCATGAAAATGCAAAACCCATAGGGGGAAAAAATTACAAAATAAAAAAGCTTATAGAAAATTTACTTTGGCCTCCAGAGGTACATGATCAACATTTTCTGAAGGGAAGGTTAAGCAACTTCATTTAATTATTATTTTTAATAGTTTTTTCAGGCAATGTTTTTCATAGACCTTTTTTTATTATTTAATTAATGTATTTATTTATTTATTTATTGTTTGTTTGTTGTAGGCAATGTACATGTATTACACTTACCATTTGTCTGCACATCTGATCTGCCAGAGGGTACAGTCGTATTCATTTCAAAGGATCTTAGATTTCCACCAGTTATGATAGGCGAATTTACACTGCTGCCACCAGATGCAGAGATTTTGCCTTTTTACATAAAAAAATAAAATAAAAATCTGTCAGTTCATACAATTGTTAATTGTACATCTGATAATGTTTCCCATTATTAATAAATATAAATCACACTAACATGTTACTTGGATGCCTGATTGTCCAGTCATGTTTGCAGTTTCTGATGGAAAAAATAAATAAATAAATAAAATTATTTTGGATGTCAAAAATCATGCAGGCATCCTATATACAGTAATGCAGTGCATTACAGTGATCTGCTCAGTTTACCACAACACATTTAAAAATATTCACAGCAACTTCACAGTTAGGTCAACTATGAATAAAGACATTTGAGGGCACCCAGCTACAACTCAACTGAAAATCACATTACATTTGTCCCAAATTCTTGTTAATGTATATACTGACTCATAGGCCAATACATCATGCATATATTATGTACAGAAAAATTTTTTTTAATCAAGATCTAAAATCTAACCTTGTATAGGCCTGTTAAGACTTTCTCTTCCTTTGTCTTTTTCTATTTTCTGGTCTGTAACATAAAAAAAAATAAATAAATAAATAGGATTAGTAGTTGTTGTAGTAGTAGTACACTAAAGTTGAACAAGGCCTCTCTGAATAAGGACACTTGAGGGCGCCCAGCTACAACTCCGGACTGAAAATCCATTCTTTTCCATTAAATCACATTATATTTGTACCGAATCACTGTTAATGTATAGTGACTTCACACTAGGCTGGAAGGCATTTTTAGTAAGTCGAATATGTTTGTATGCTGTGGCTTAAATGAAGTGTTTCATACAGGGAAAAAATGTGTAGCCTAGCTCTTTCGCTTTCAGTTTCGGTTTACTTTTTTTTTTTTTTTTTTTTTAAACATTATCGAAAAAAAGGCTGTTTGGTTGCTGTCCATTTATCTACCCAATTCAGTTTCACATTGTGAACTGACTTTTATTTTGTATGTCGATATGAATGAATGAAAGTAGTACGTAGTATAGTAGTAGTAGGCCTCTCTATAAATGTGCACAATGCGCTTTTTCAAAGCAATTTACCTTCGGTATCAACTGTTTTGATCCAGTCACTGAGCTCAGGCGATATTTCATTCACATCATCATCTTTTAGCAAATCCAGAAAATCTCGACACACATTTTCGCCCCTTCCAAGGATGATGTCCAGAAGTTGGATAACACTGTCCTTCGCCTTCATTACCTTCAAGTCATTATACTGCAACGTTGTTATAAGCTTTTTAGCTTGAACGTATTGCAAAACAATTAGATAATCCGAACTAAGCCATTTGATGAGCTTAGGTTTGTTTTCCAAGACGATTTCCTCCATTTTCTACGACACGTTTACGCTACAGTTTACACATACTTTCGATTTCCGTTTGTGTGTTGCAGTTATCCCACCGCTGGATGGCGCCTGTGCCGAAAAAAAAGAAAGCTAGTACAAAACCTTATCTCACCGTTTATGATGTAACTTTATTTGCAAACCTTTTCTGGCATTAGATAAATTTGTAAAACTATTAGGGCCTACTAAAAACATTGTGTTTGTGGCCTATTTTTATTATTAGTGGGTGCTTGCAAAATGCAAGGCACTCACTATTGTTATTCGTCATACTTATTATTATTATTTTCTTCTTTATTCCGCCGAAAGTTTGGCGCGTAACTCCTCCCGCAGCTTTTGTCACAGACCCACGAATGAGGCGTCAAATCGTGCGGATTATTCGGGAATGGTGTGCTATGACTTTTATAAGCGATCGGGGGTACGGTGTTCGCCCCAGGGGCGAAAAAGCGGCCCAAAAATCCCATTGACTTAACATTGCGACAAACTTTGACGAGTCATAGC
>JAFVLL020023348.1:0-17320 GCA_021397915.2 Tor tambroides | reverse complement strand
TAGTTGTATCCTCTTTTGGAAGCCCAAACAAAGTAGTTTTGCTTTCACAATGAAACAGCATCTCCAGGACATGGCGCCGGCGGCAGCAACAACACTACAGCGAGAATAATAGTTCCGCCTTCTTTCATTGCGTATACGTTTGGGCGGTGTTATGAAAATCTCCCCACATCGTGACGTAGAGATGTGGGGGCGTGTTTGAACGAGCCGTTTTAGGGGGGCGTGGCAGAGTCTTAACTTTTATAAAGAATATCTCTTTGGTTTTGAGACTTTAGTCTTTGCAACTTCAGGGATCTTATCTATGCACAAACAGCTTGTAACACTCCAAAGAGAAAGGAAAACTTGGAATCGCATCATATGACCCCTTTAACATATGCGATGGCAAAATAAACTAAAAGCTATTTGCATTTTAGATGAAACTTACAATCACAGGAAATATATGCTTTAGTGTGCTGTCAAAGGTGTGTCAAGAGATGAATCCCAAAGATTAATTATTTTAAAACCGAACACTTGTTCTCAGGGGTGTCAATGGACATCTAGTGGCAGTTTTCAAAAACATATTGTGTTGAATTATAGCCCATCCTGACAGGCCCACAAGAAACAGGTCAATCAGAACATGCAAGTAACATGACAGACTCAACAGAGAGATAAAAGAACGGTGGCTGGATCTTAAAACATAAATTTCTTAAGATGAATTCTAAGACATTTGTAAGAATGTGCATATCTTAAAAAGTTCTCAAAAATTTTCTTAAGAAATATATTATTACTTAAGAAATATATTATTTCCCAAGAAGAAAATGGCAGACTTTGGTTATCAAATTGTATGGCAGTTCTTGCTGAAGACTTTTTGCATTGCCTGCAGATCACGGGCATAATCATAATGAGCAAGCACATAATGCATCAAAACACATAACAAACAAACAAACCTTTAAATATTAAAATGCATTTTAACTTTGGTTACAATTATTTATGAGATTACATTACATTACATTACATGACATTAGGAATACCTTTATAATGCATTACACATACGTTAAGGCTTTAAGTAAAGTGTTACTGAAATATTCTTGGCATTGTTAAGCTAGAAAACAAGAAGAAAAGAACTGTTAAAAATAATATTTTTCTTAAGAATGTTTTGTGAATCCAGCCCTAGGTTTTACTGAATATACTTAAAGGTGGGATAAGTGATTTCTGGTAGTCAATGTTGATATTTGAAATCACCAAAACAAACACGCCCCTACCTCAAAAGGATCTTGCCCCTATTATGATAGCTCCGCCCCACACATACGTAGCCTATGCAACCCAGGCAATGATTAGTTCTGTGAAACAAAGCAAAACCAATGTTACTCACCCATCAAGAAGAAACAAAGCAACCTCGGCGTCCGATCGCAGGCCTTCCCGCTCCTTGAGTTCTCTCCAACGCTGGAAAGCTGATCCTATATTTACACAGGTCCTAATTCTTGCCTTATCGTAACACTGTGTCTACACCGGACGTGAGCGGCATGGCGCAACAAAATACTATAAAACATATATTACTGATATATGTATTACAGTACTTTACATATATACATACATATATTATTCTTATATTATTATATATTCTTTACATACATAAATTACATATCATAATTACTGATGCTGTCTACACTGGATGCCGCGACATGACAAATCGCAGACAGTGCACTCCAGCCGTGTTCTATTTATGACATATTGACACAAATTTCAAATGATTTTCAACGGTCGCTTTGTCGCGTCCAGTGTAGACAGACTTTAGCTGTTGCGGTGTGGCATCTGGTGTACACACGGTGTAAGCCTTCTTTTGTTCCACAAACATTTTCCTCTTTTGTTTTTTTATCCGCCATCTCTATCTGTCGTCGCTCAGCTCGGCTAATGTCCGTACTGTGCACTGATCGCTCTCTCCTCCGGATCACGAGTAGACATGCCCCTTACTGCTTATTGGCTACAAGATTGTTTTGTTACTGGGCCAGACTCAGTTTTCTAAAGCGTTTTTGAAAAAATACATACCCCACCTTTAAAGAAGTCAAGAGCAAGGAAATGATCAGCCCCTGAGTAGCTGGCAATGTTTCCAATACACGCTGTCCATCACAAAACCAAATCTGATTCCAAGCAGCTTCAAATTTCAGTCAACAACTGAATGAGGTTGATCAATGAATGATTATATCTATTTCATGACTATTAGTGTCATCAGAACCAAACTTAGCTAAACATATTACACAAATCTGTAGCATTCTAGGATAGCTTTCATACTGCAACATCTGGATCTGTGCATTTCAAAGCAACCTTACTTGTTTACATGCTCTCCAGAAATGTTTTTTCAGCATGGTCACTTCATCTCAATATCAGCCACACTCTTGGCCACTGCTTCAAAAACAAATTCTCTTTCAAATGTGGTCATTTATTTTTTTAATTTAAACTAAATGTCTTTTTACTGATTTGAAGGTCTGATTTGTTATGCTATTTGGGAAGTACTTTATACAAGCCCCTGTGTTTTATTAACTTTCCCACATTTAGGGCCAGTCCGTGGGTTTGCTGGGCCCTGGGGCGAATTCATGGAAATGGCTCCCCACCGGTGTCATAACATAAAAGCATCTATAGAACTAGTGCAAACATCATAAGCTGTTTCTTTAGCAAAAGCACACTGTAACCAAGTAGTTCATAAATGTACATGAACTTTTCTTTTTTACAACATCAACATTTTAGGTTGCCATTTATAAAAATGTATGACGTGATGTGTACATGTACAGTCACCGATCGTCCATTTCTTAGATATTTTTTACATTTTTAGTTTTTGGCAATTCACATAAATAGTGCTTCTGTATAGTGAATTATTAAAACTACAAACAAACATGTAGTAACTCAATTAATACAAGGTCAACAGTACAAACTATATAAAAAAATTATAGACATGCTGAAACTGCTGTTTAAAATAGTTTCAGTTATAGCCACATGGGTGTAAATGTTTGTTTAGTGCAACAAATTCGACAAATTTCCTAGTAAATAAGCTAATATATTATTAATATATTATTATAAAAAAAAGAAAAATGTATACATAAACTAAAATTAAATATAGACTATATGTAGAAACACAGCACCTCAAAAATGTGTAATTAAAAAATAAATATGAATGTTGATTGATCTTCTTGACCATTTCTGGTTTTTGTGTCTCACAATTCTTAAAATGTTTCATTGTGTCAATCTTAAAGGGGTGGTTGATTGCGATTTCTCTTTTTTTAACGTTAGTTAGTGTGTAATGTTGCTATTTGAGCATAAACAATATCTGCAAAGTTACAATGCTGAAAGTTCAATGCAAACAGAGATTGTTGGGTCTCGGGTTTGATCACCTGTTCTTTGTTGTCTCTGTGTGTTGTGCGTGGCTTTGTTTTGACAGCTCGCCACGTGCGCATTGTCAGCGTGTTTGTTCCCCGCCCTCCTTGTTTCTCTGCTCGTTAGCTCATCTTGTTTCACACCAGGTTCTCGTTATCTCATTAGCTTCGCCTTTATAGCTCCCTGTGTTTCTCTGTCTTTTGTCAGACTGTTGTGTTAATTTCCACTGCTCTGACTGTCGTAGTTTTTGATCATCTATCCTGTCTTGTCTCGTTCAGGCTCCAATGCTCGTAGCTGCAAGTGTATTTTCCTGCACCTCTCTGTGCGTTCAGATTCCTGTGGATTCCCTTCGACATCCGCCGTTCCTAGGTCTCTGCGGACTCATTAGTGGATTGCTCAGTCTCACGATCGGATTAGTGAGCTGCCCTGACGGCCTCATCTCCTCTGTCGCTGTCGCGGCTTGTTCCAGCCGCTGCCATCCAATTTTCTGTGTGGCAGGAGATTCCACGTCCACACGGGCTGTCTGCGGAAGCGCTCATCGCCTGTCCTGATTATTTTCTGTTCAATAAAGCCTCTGTTTGTACCCGCATCTGAATCCAGTCTGATCCCTGACAGGAGATATCATCTTTTAAAATTCTGGCAGTTTAATGCCTACAAAAATGACTGGCAAGGGACTACAGCGAGTTACTTCCCAGGTCCGTTATGTCACGAACCCAGATAAACCCCGCCCCTGGGAATACGCAGCAAAGGGGGTGAGGCCATGCTGCACTTCTTTAGAGAAGAGGAAGAGAAAACTAGGGGTGCATGTAAAAATCTATTCATATATGAATCACGATTCTGTCTTCTAACGATTCTTATGGATTCACAAGTTTCAAAATCTGTATATTAAAAGCTAACAGAAGCAGTAGCACTTACAAATAACAGTGTATCTAAACGTATGAACCAACAACAAACAAAAAAAACATACCATTAAGAGCCGTGCCTGCACAGGTTCTGCACGATCCTCTTCACTAATATCCTCTGCGTCTCATTCAGGCTCAAATTGATAAGCAATACAGACGACGCCATTATTTACAATACAACCGGAGCACATGCCGCTGAGGTGAGGGGCGGGACGTTCAGACGCGCACTCGGCGGTTTAGCGAATGACAACACACTGGACCAGCTAACCAATCAGAGCCCATCACGTATTTCTGAGGGAGGGACTTCATAAAACCAGAAAATAATCGGGGCGTTTATCAGAGAAGGGACAGAGAGGTGTGGAATAAAGTTAAATTATGTTAAATTATAAAAAAAATAAGCATGAACACATATTTGACTGCACCCCATAAACACAATCAAGCCTAGAAAAAAAAAAAAACAGTTAACCACCCCTTTAATACACTTCAGGTCACAATACAGTGGTATTCCTTATCCAGTATTCAGCTAGGCCGGTGCCAAGCATTAATTGTGTTATGAGTCTCTGGTCATCAAGCCTCTGAAAATCTTGTAAACCTTCCAGAACAGCAAAGGTCTTAGATGTTCCACCACTTAAAAGGTGGAAGCACAAAGCAGTTCTCACAATATCTAATCCTCATGGTCTCAAGGCATGATGTTGGGGTACTGTTGTCATTACACCTTGAGCCAGCACAAACTCATCACATATCTCTCAAACTGTCTTTTCTACCAGCCATTATCTCCTGAATGAATTCTGATAGGTCAAATAACTGTCTTTCCTTTATACAGAATTCAATTTCCCATTACCCTAAAGGGATAGCTTCTCTTGTTTGTCAAGCCTTCACCTTTTCTAGCTAGCTAGTATGAGCAAGCCTTCATGTTCCTTATTCTCCTGATCCTCCTTGTTAACCTGTAAGTTTTCCTCATGTTCCACAGAAGAATGAAAGTTCAGGTTTGGAAACAGATTTGGAACAATAAACACACAACACTAAACCCTGTATTCAGTGTCTGTTTCTCAAAATCTTGCTATATAATGTCTGCATAACAATTACTGAAAAAGACTCATACTGGTGTTAAGATGCTCTTCATTGGCAGTAACTTAATTACAACAGCCACTTATATAGGGACAGTTCACCCTAAAATTAAATTTCTGTCATCATTTACTCACCACTTATGTCTGTCACGTCTAGACTCTCCCTCCCTCCCCTTGCCCAACTCACCAGCTTATTAATCAGGTGCACCTGTTTGTTGTTATGGACTCATCATGGACTGTGTAAATACTCACTGTTTTCCTTAGTTGTTGTCTGGTCTCGTCTTTGAACTACAGACTCTATCATGCTTACAAGCACTACTTACCTCCTGTTACCTACCTCAACCTCCTTTATGTTGTTCCACGTCTCCTTGTTGTGGATTCTCGTCATGTTCTTTTCATCCAGCGTGAAGGTCATCAAGCACTCTCCAGTCATCTCATGGTAATCAAGAGAAATCTTCAAGTGAGGCCCAGGATGTTTTCACAACTGTTTACCTCAGCACCCACAACCAAAGACGGTCCATATGCCATGGCAGTCCCCCAAGAACAACATCACCATCAACGCCACAACCACTGAGTCCCATCACTGAGTCTTCTTTGAATGTCGCCGCTAAGCACAGCTCCCACACTGATGACATCTAACCCCAGTGTGCTTTCCAGTTGCTGCCTCATAGACCAAGGGACCATGCCATAGAGCTCCTACCCAGTGCACCTTTTCCCAGAGAACGGATCTATCTGTTATCTTGGACCAAACAGAAAGCCATGGATGAGTATGTGGTGGAGGCCCTTCAGCGAGGTAACATCTTCCCGTAGACTTCCCCTGCCACTATGAGATTTTTCCTCTTTTCCAAGAAGGAGAGAGGCTTGAGCTCATGTACTGATTACCAGGCACCGGACAAGGAAACAGTCAAATTCCACTATCCTTCTGCACGCTTCCACCATCAGCTGTCGCCTCAGTTGCAGGGTGACCATACACCCTCTTCTCCCATAAACTATGTTTAATGGAGCAGAACTATGGTGTGGGCAACCAGGAGATTCTCACCATCAAGTTGGCAGTGATTTGATAGCCCAATTCAATGGACCCTGGATGAGCAGCTCGCCGAAGAATCCAACACCAAACCAGAAGAGGTGCCCCAGGAACCACACCTACCAATCTTTGTAGGGAGATCATTGAATCCATCCACTCCTCCTGGCACTGGCACTGGCCACCCTGGTTTTCATCAAACCCTCTTGCTTTTACAAGGATACCTATTGGTGGCCTCACATGTACCAGGATGTCTGTCAATTAGTCCAAGGTTGTTACATATCAAAACCACCAGACCTCCCGCTATTTGTTCCACATCTCCAATAGTCACACCTATGAGTGGACTTGGTTACCTGCATCTCATGGCTTCATATGCATCCTAGTTGGAGTAAATCGATCCTCCAAGGCATGTTGAATAACTCCTTTGAAGGGACTTACCTTGGCCATGGAAACTGCATAAGCAATACTTATATGTGACCCTGGAGCACAAAACCAGTCTTAAGTCGCTGGGGTATATTTGTAGCAATAGCCAAAAATACATTGTATGGGTCAAAATTATCATTTTTTCTTTTATGCCAAAAATTATTAGGACATTAAGTAAAGATCATGTTCCATGAAGAGGTTTTGTAAATTTCTTACCGTAAATATATCAAAACTTCATTTTTGATTAGTAATATGCATTGCTAAGAACTTCATTTGGACAACTTTAAAGGTCATTTTCTCAATATTTTGATTTTTTTGCACCCTCAGATTCCAGATTTTCAAATAGTTGTATCTCAGCCAAATATTGTCCGATCCTAACAAACCATACATCAATGGAAAGCTTATTAAATTTCAATTTCAGAAAATTGACACTTAAGACTGGTTTTGTGGTCCAGCGTCACATATTAGAATGTTTTCCATAACTTTGGGCTTCCGAAGACATTGTATCAGACAGAGGTCCCCAGTTCATCTCATCTGGCATGCCACCTTCCTTCTGCAGGATGTGACTGTAAGCCTCTTGTCTGGTTAACATCCACAGACTAACAGGCAGATGGGGAGGAAGATCCAGGAAATTGGATACTTCTTAAGAACACATTGCCACCGCCTCAGCACAGCTGGAACACAGTTTCTCCCATGGGCCGAGTATGCAAGGTACTCGCTATGCCAAACTACCACCTGCCTAACTCCTTTCCAATGCAAATTAAGCTTCCAACCACCTGGTCAGGGGAGCCATCTGAGCCTGTACCCATCTCTAACAATGTTGTTCCAAACCCAAAAGTATTTCATTCAATTAAATGTATTCTCAATGTAACACAAGCACATTTGGGGAAAAAAAAAAAAAAAAAAAAAAAAAAACCTTTTCTGCTACGATTTTAGCATACAGTTTCTCAGCAAATATGACCCTATAGCCATAGTCAAACATATTTCTCTCTGTCTAGCACATGTCAGTATGGCTGCTGCTTGTGTACTGCTCACAAGGCTATCAAGTTACAATCATGAGAAAACATGCCACTGCGCTGCAGCCTCATGTCATGTGGACAAAATACCCGGCCCTGCATTTTACAATATTGTGCTGGCTGTCTAGAGGATGGAGATAAATGTGCCTGTTGGAGTCCGGTTTTAAAGTGCCTTACCATCCACAGCTAAAACATGCCAGCTTAAGATGCCAATCTCCATCTGATGTATGCACCGATACAGCTATTATTGTCATACTCCTATGGAGAAAGGACCAGCAGGCTTTTGAAAAGGCAACTTAACAAAAGCCAGCACTTCCCCAGATTGTGCAACCATCATCCACTTAAGCGTCACTTGGGCCTGGGGCAGGATTTCATCTCCTTGTGCGTCACGCACAGCAACTATGGCTAGGATCAGACAGACTGCGACACATTGGAAAAGAGCTCTACCATACAAATGAATTATGTACTACTTATTACACTATTTTGCACAAGAGATGCTACAGGCAGACCAACTGCCTGCAGATTTAAAGCAAAATGTTTTTTAACCTCTGTAAATAGTGTAAAGAAATGATACAGAATAGATTTATTAATACAAAATCAATTGACTTCAATCAAAACATGAAGTGTACAAAACAAGGTGACATTATTCTCCTTCACCCTCGACCTTCAATAGACAAGAGGACCAATTATAACGGCATCTATTATTTCTATTTACCTGTTCATATTTTACTTTTTAGATTGGTATGGCCAATTAATCAAACCGGTTACTTTCCTCAAGAAACCACATATTGTTTTCTCCATAATTATGCTTTAGTGTGACTTATACAGTGGGTACGGAAAGTATTCAGACCCCCTTAAACTTTTCACTCTTTGTTATATTGCAGCCATTTGCTAAAATCATTTAAGTTCATTTTTTTTTTCCTCATTAATGTACACACAGCACCCCATATTGACAGAAAGACACAGAATTGTTGACATTTTTGCAGATTTATTAAAAAAGAAAAACTGAAATATCACATGGTCCTAAGAATTCAGACCCTTTGCTCAGTATTTAGTAGAAGCACCCTTTTGATCTAATACAGCCATGAGTCTTTTTGGGAAAGATGCAACAAGTTTTTCACACCTGGATTTGGGGATCCTCTGCCATTCCTCCTTGCAGATCCTCTCCAGTTCTGTCAGGTTGGATGGTAAACGTTGGTGGACAGCCATTTTTAGGTCTCTCCAGAGATGCTCAATTGGGTTTAAGTCAGGCTCTGGCTGGGCCATATTCAAGAACAGTCACAGAGTTGTTGTGAAGCCACTCCTTCGTTATTTTAGCTGTGTGCTTAGGGTCATTGTCTTGTTGGAAGGTAAACCTTCGGCCCAGTCTGAGGTCCTGAGCACTCTGGAGAAGGTTTTCGTCCAGGATATCCCTGTACTTGGCCGCATTCATCTTTCCCTCGATTGCAACCAGTCGTCCTGTCCCTGCAGCTGAAAAACACCCCCACAGCATGATGCTGCCACCACCATGCTTCACTGTTGGGACTGTATTGGACAGGTGATGAGCAGTGCCTGGTTTTCTCCACACATACCGCTTAGAATTAAGGCCAAAAAGTTCTATCTTGGTCTCATCAGACCAGAGAATCTTATTTCTCACCATCTTAGCAAACTCCATGCGGGCTTTCATGTGTCTTGCACTGAGGAGAGGCTTCCGTCGGGCCACTCTGCCATAAAGCCCCGACTGGTGGAGGGCTGCAGTGATGGTTGACTTTCTACAACTTTCTCCCATCTCCCGACTGCATCTCTGGAGCTCGCCACAGTGATCTTTGGGTTTTTCTTACCTCTCTCACCAAGGCTCTTCTCCCCGATAGCTCAGTTTGGCCGGACGGCCAGCTCTAGGAAGGGTTCTGGTCGTCCCAAACGTCTTCCATTTAAGGACTATGGAGGCCACTGTGCTCTTAGGAACCTTAAGTGCAGCAGAAATTTTTTTGTAACCTTGGCCAGATCTGTGCCTTGCCACAATTCTGTCTCTGAGCTCTTCAGGCAGTTCCTTTGACCTCATGATTCTCATTTGCTCTGACATGCACTGTGAGCTGTAAGGTCTTATATAGACAGGTGTGTGGCTTTCCTAATCAAGTCCAATCAGTATAATCAAACACAGCTGGACTCAAATGAAGGTGTAGAACCATCTCAAGGATGATCAGAAGAAATGGACAGCACCTGAGTTAAATATATGAGTGTCACAGCAAAGGGTCTGAATACTTAGGACCATGTGATATTTCAGTTTTTCTTTTTTAATAAATCTGCAAAAATGTCAACAATTCTGTGTTTTTCTGTCAATATGGGGTGCTGTGTGTACATTAATGAGGAAAAAAAATGAACTTAAATGATTTTAGCAAATGGCTGCAATATAACAAAGAGTGAAAAATTTAAGGGGGTCTGAATACTTTCCGTACCCACTGTACAGGAGTGGATGATATAACCAAATTATTATTTCACAATATGAGTCAAGATAATTATTTCTTTGTTATAAAAAATAAGATTAAAGAAGCAAATAACAAATAATAGGGCAAATGTAAAACAGTGCTTTAAATTTTCCAGGTACAGTAGGTCAATTTAACAGTAGGGTTAGGGTTAGGCAAGTTAGAAATTAAAATATAAATAAAAAAAAACCCTGCATAGTCTTCACTGTATAAATTAAATATACATTTATACTTGTTAAAGCTAATAAGGTTTGTAAATCTTTTAAAGCTTATTCAGTCCATAGTTGTTGAATTCCTTTTCCCAGCTTATTGCACTTAATACCGCTTTTTAACATCAAGCACATATATTCTGCACTGCATTTTCTCATTCATGCATATTTCTTAATCACTCTTTTTCTCCTCTGCTCTATCTTGCTTCCAAATCTAGCTTTCTAATAAACCTTGCATTGTATATTATGAATATTGTTGGCTCTGTGATGATTTTTGTTCCTCTATTATAAGTCGCTCTGGATAAAAGTGTGCTAAACATAAATGTAAAGGTCAATAACAGTTCTGCACTGCACATAGGGTTAGAAAAAAAAAAATCAAACAAAAGATGAATCACATAAAAGAAATAATTTTCCAGCAACTGTAAAGCACAAAAGTGTTTTCAATAAATTTTCTACAGCACAAGAATATCTTTGAATTGTCTTAATTTGGGGACTTTTTTTCCCTAAACTACTGATATGTGTTGGTGATTTGATGATATCAGCATATCATCTATACCACACTCGGTCCTGGAGGGCCAGTGTCCTGCAGAGTTTAACTCCAACTTGCATCAACACACCTGCCCTGAAGTTTCAAGTATACCAAGCAAGACCTTGATTAGCTGGTTCAGGTGTGTTTGATTAGGGTTGGAGCTAAACTCTGCAGGACACCGGCCCTCCTGGAACAAGTTTGGTGGCCCCTGATCTATACAATTCAATTACAACAGCACTAATAAAAACACTACAAAATAAACAACAAAAGCAACATTCTTCATCTGTGGTCCAGTCACATAATACATTTAGTTAGTGTTTAAAGTTATATAATTACAAGATTTAGAATATGCGAACATAAGCATAAAGTTTTGAGATATGTACTTATGCTTCAAAAACATCTCATAAGTTATCCCATATAGCTATAGACGTGCACATGTGTGTGCCTTTTTTTTTTTGTATTGGCTCCTTTAAATATACTTGAAATGTACTTCTGTAAAGTGACCCTGAGCTGTGGAAAGGGGCTATATAAACAAAATGTCTTCTTTCTCTAATTTATACACCATTTGGAATATTGTGGTTATGGATGAAAAATCTGATATTTGTTTGCTCCTAAAAACATCGGAAAAACAGACTGAGCTCACATTAAAAACAGATATTGGTTTGCAACTCCCGATTCTCTGTACTCTGAATTTGATATACATGCAGAGAAATTGCAGTCAGCCTATGAAGCAATCAAACATTTGGTTAAATTTATCCTGCAATCAAGATTTGTCATTAATATTCTCCCATTCCTGATGAAAGAGCAACGAGATCCAATTACACAAAGCTTTGTTGTCTCTACTAGACTACATGTTGGAGATAGGCAAGCTATGATTACTGTCAGCAGATGTCTGGAGAAAGCGGTGTGGGGGGATGGAACGAGATCATCACACATTGAGAAGCGCTGTGTGGAAAGCAGGAGCGTGTTTGAGGTGAATGGTATGTGCATTTTTCCCTTCTGACTGTCAGTCTTGTTGGGCCCTGTCTTACCCTCATATCTCCATCGCCTCCCTCAACGTGGCTGACAGACATCTTCCTCAGTTGTCACAACGCGTGTGTGTGTGTGTGTGTGTGTGTTTTAGTGTAAGATTTCACAAACGAACCCTTCACCTGCACATTACACAGGAAAGCAAAGGCCAAGCTGAAGCGTTTCATTCACTGGTGGATCATTTTACAGATATTTCAAAGTCAGAATCCACTAAAGGTCTCATTAGTTTGCAATTTCATTCCTTGTTTTCTACTGTAAATTACATACATATCAGTATTTCTGTCAGTATTACTTGACAATCAGATTTTAAGATAATAAAGAGATACTCAAGATATTAAGACTTTTTTTAAAATAACTGAATTACATTTAAAATTACTTTGTTTTCTTACCCTTTTGGCACTTTTTCTTGTTTTCTTGCATGAACCTCCCCAAATTATGCTGCATTTATGGTTAAAAAAACCAAGATCTGATTCAGTCTGTTACCACAGATTGGTTCATTTAACTGTGGAAGTGGTTTTCCAAACTCGAGTCTGCATGAAGAGGTGATCTGAGATTCAGTTCATATGAACTCTTTGCAATCGATATAAAAGCAATCCAACCTAACTTACAGAAATAAACTGCTATTGATGACATAATTTGAATTATTGCATGATTTCAACGCACTATAGTATAATGCATTTCTCATAGCTGCTCATATCTGAATATACTGCCTGCAGAAAGCAGCTTACATTGTTTGCATCTCCACCAAGATATCAGATAAACACAAGTGCTAATCTGTGAGTGTAAAGTTTTGAGACATCCAAAGTTGATTGCTGATATATTACAAAAAATATATATATTCTTAGGTCGTTGTATGGTAGGGCAAGGCAATATAGCCAAAATATTATCACAATATTCATTTACCATTAAAGGGGAAGGAAATGCTTTCCACGTGTTTGTTAGATTGTAAGAATTAATGTAAACATAACTTGTTTGTTCACAATTTGGCATGATTTCCATGGTTTAAAACGTGTTTGTTATCAGTTTAACTCCTCAGAGAAGCTACCTTTTAAGTTAGGGCCCCATTTTGTTTTTGTGTTTAATTATATCACATTTTCTAGCCTTGACTTCATCCATCCTAAACGATTTAACTTACACCATGGAATTGAGTTTCCTCAGGCCACAACCTTGCTAGTTTAAACTCTGAAATTCTCTTGCATATCCTCTTGGATAACTTGGTGCCACAGGGGCAATCAAGTGTTCTCTCTGCGTGGGGTGCTGCTTTTGTTATATTTAAAGATGCAGCGCCTGCTTCGGTTCAGCAGGTTACAGACTGAGTGCTGCAGGGTGGCTGTTATAACCGTTCCGCTTTACCGATGGGGAAGATGGTGATGACATTTGCTGACATCATGTAGGTCATGTAACCAACACATTGATTTATTCCATAAAATTCATGTTTGCAGATCGAAAGACTGAAATGCATGATTTTCTAAATATTCACCCTTCACTCTAAAAAATGCTTGGTTAAAAACAACCTAATTTGTGTCATTTTGGCAATCCAGCGCTAGGTTGTTTTGACCCAGCTGAGTTGGGTTAAATGTTCGACCCAACATGCTGAGCTGCTTTTTTCTCAATTATTGTTTACAAATATGGCTGGCATAAAATGAAGCAAAAATGGGTTGTAAACTGAAATCACTTTAACAGTGTCACATGTTCTGTTCTGTTTTGGTTTTGTTCTAGTGTTCCTTTTTTGACCTAGTTTTCTTTGTTCCTATTTTCCCACCACTAGTTTGGCTTTGACCAAATACCCACACTTGCAGTCTTGGCCACTTGAGAGGGTGTGCGCGCGACAGGAAGTGTGCAAGTCTGTCCCATGTCTTCAAAATGCCAAAGTGCAGTGCCCTTAATGGATACTAAATCCACACTATCTCGAATACCGCTCCAGAGCAGTATTCGAGGCTAAGCGTATCCCATCATGCATCATGTTCTGGATATAAATCGTGGGACATTTTGCCGAGATCTCATGAGAGGTCACGGAAACCTTTCCAATGTAAGTTAAATATTAATATAATAATTAGATATAACATATAATTTGGTAGAAAAACAGTGTTTTTACGTTTTATTGGTGCAAAGATGAGTAGTGGTGATATTTATTAATTAACATTTGCTTATCACTTAATTAGAAGCACCACAAATTAAATTATGTCATGTTATAGGGACTACTGAACAGACATTTAGAAGTTGATTTTAAAATGCAAAGTATTTCAAATTAAAATAAAAATAAAGCTATGTAAACAACTACATTTTTACAACACTATAAGTGTGTGTCCCATCAGGTAATGAAAAGTTCGACACAAACTTGTGACGGGACGAGGAGAACAGAGGACTCAAAGGCAGAGGATTAGATGCAAAGGTGAACAAAACAAATAAAACTGTAACAAAATAACAGCGAGCAAGTCTCTGGGGTAATCCAGCTACGGTCGGCAGTGAGATGCGGACCCAACGAGCTGATCACTGCCCAAGACCCAGCGCTCGCACAGGACCAACCACCTAAGAGTGGAGTGAGGCAGAGAGCAGCAGTCCTTCTCTCTACGCGTCCTGGGGTACAGACAAACAGACGTGAGTATAACACCAGAGCAGAGCACAGCACGAGCACAGAACACAAAACAATCTACTCACAACAAGGACTAGTCAGAAGAGAAATATAAAGGAAAGGGTAATGAGCGACAGGTGGAATAGAAGTAGCTTGTGACACCTGCAGCCCCACCGCCAGATCAGCGCTGATTGCACCTGTCATGAGCTGCCAAAAAAGACATGACAACACAGACAGCAGAGGGAGCCAGGAAGGCACCCTAACCCATGACACTTGTGATCTTCATCCGCACTTGAACACTTGGGCCAAATACAGGAAAAACGTCATTTAAGTAGTCAAGTGGTCAAGTGCAAAGACTGCAAGTGTGGGTATTTGGACAAAGCCTTTGTTATCTTAGTTACTCATTGATTTGAATAGTGTCTGCACCTGTTTGATAGGTTTGTTTCAGTGTATTTAAGCTCTGTGTTTTCTTCTGTTCTTTGTCAGTTCTTGTCGTGTGTAATTTGGGTTGTTTTGTTCTTGAGTTATTTTTGTTTAAACACAAATTTGCTGTGTTTAGATCCTGCACTCATTTTTATTCTGCAACCAAGCTGTGACAAACAGATGCAGAATTACTGCAGTAAAAAGAGAGAGAGAAAAAATGCAGATAATGTCAAATCAAGATATTCAGCAGTTAAATGCAATTGCTTTTTAAATAAATATTGAATAAACTTTCGTAAAATATTGAATAATTTTAAGACCAAATTTAACCCGTTATTTAATTTCTTCAACCAATTAAAATAGTCCCACTATTGCCAAAGCATTACTACCACCAAAAACACAGCTCCATTGAATTATAGACCCTTTTAGGGCCGACGTCACAATTACATCACAGCGCTAGCTGGAGGCAAAACAAAGGGAAAACTGGCCCATACAAACCAGCGCAGATTCGGCTACATAAGGAGCTTAAAATATCATCTTGTTGTGATGCTGGGTGCCAGAATCGACGTAATACAGCCTCAAATTAGAAATTTTATCGCATACCTGCTGCCACTGCCAGACAAAAAAAAGCGACGACAGCTGTGGTTAAACGCGATAGAACGAGCGGACTGGACAGAACGATCGTCAAAAATGCTTGCATTTGCAGCGCACACTTCTTATCAGAAAAGTTTCAATAATGTATTGTTTTTCATTGTTATGGGTGCGTCTAAAGATTTCTTACGCATCTCAAGACTATGTCGTGTATGAAATAATGTCTGTGTGCATGTGTGTTAAACAACAAACTGATTTATATGCTATGACCACAGAGTTACAGTGCTACTCTTTTCTGGGGAATTTATATACAGAATAGTGATCTATATGTTTGTCTGCATATCAAATTGAGATAAAAATTTTCAGCATTTAAAGGGGTCATAAACTGAGAAACGTCTCGGTTACATATGTAACCCTCGCTCCCTGAAGGAGGGAACGGAAACGTAACATCAAGTGACTGATGTAAATGAGATCTCGCCAGAGAGCCCAACCACCTTCGAGTGTTAATAAAACAAGCCAATGACAGTTGGCGTGCGTGTTTCGCCACGCGCACCCCGCCCCGCAGCGCGAGTATAAAAGGAGAGTGCGTGCAAACGCACATCAGTTTTTCGCTGAGGAGCTGAGACTGTGTGCCCCGGCCGTGCAGTGGTGGTACAGCAACTGTGGCGATGGGACGTTACGTCTCCGTTCCCTCCTTCAGGGAACGAGGGTTATATACGTAACCGAGAAGTTCCCTTTCAGTCAGTCACGTTCGACGTAACGTCAAGTGACTGATGTAAATAGGATTCCTATGAAAACGGCACTATTGCTGACCCCCTCCAGTGCCCTGCGGAAGCCGGCAAGTCCCCCCACACCAGTTGGGATGGAAGATAGGACAGGGCTTAGGCAGAGATGACAGCCACTGCTGTTCCGTACAGTGGGTATGGATAACACTGGGAAAGCGTACTCCAAGTAGGGGAACGCTACGGAAGCCACATCCTGCGTAAAGGAGGTACCATGTGGAAATTACACATATGGACTGGCCAAGGGCAGTACTACATATGGAAGTCTCTGAGGTAGACTCAGCCAGCCTGGGGTGAGATCAATACACAGCAGAGACGGCAGAAGGTCTCTGCCAGGGAAAGACACGGGCTCACCGTGAGGGGAGCCGTACCGTGGAAGAATACACATGTGGGATCACCCGAAGGGGAATCACTACACACGGGCACCTAGCCCAGCACAAGGGCTGACCTTGGGCAAACACACGAGTGCTGGACCTGGCGTCTGGCGCTCCGCCACGCCTGACTGCCGAGGGTGCAGGAGGAACTTCAACAGGGTTCACCAAGGGGAACTGAACTGAGAAGCAGTAAAGGCGCACGTATCCGGTCCGTAGAGGGGAATGGCGCAGCAAGCGTGATTGACACCGAGCGGGTCTGGTGTTACTGGCCACCTGAGGCGAGTACACGGGAAGACACGGGCTCTACACGGAGATTATGGAATCTCGCAAACGTGTTAGGTGTCGCCCAGCCGGCAGCTCTACAGATGTCTGCTATCGAGGCGCCCCGCGCCAATGCCCGAGAAGAAGCAACGCCTCTCGTAGAGTGTGCTCTTACTCCGAGGGGGCACGGTAAGCGCCGGGCCTGGTATGCCAAGACTATAGCCTCCACTGTCCAGTGGTGTTGTATTTCTAGACCGAATTAAAGACTGGACATCTAGTATCACATCAATTCTCAATTCCCCAAAGGTATCATAATAGAC
>JAFVLL020023347.1:0-15730 GCA_021397915.2 Tor tambroides | reverse complement strand
ACACACACACACTCACTCACAAATACACACACACAGATGCACACTCATACACACAAATACACACACGCACACACACACACACGCGCGCACACACACGCACACACACACAAATACACACACACACACACACACTCACAAATACGCACTCACAGATACACACTCACACTCTCTCACTCACACACACCCACACACACTTCAGGGGGCAGTCGTGGCCTAATGGATAGAGAGTCGGACTTGTAACCCGAAGGTTCGAGTCTCAGGTCCGGCAGGGATTGTAGGTGGGGGGAGTGAATAACCAGCGCTCTCTCCACCCTCAATACCACGACTGAGGTGAGACCCTTGAGCAAGAACAGAACCCCCAGCTGCTCCCCGGGCGCTGCAGCACTGGCTGCCCACTGCTCCGGGTGTGTGTTCACTACTGTGTGTGTGCACTTGGATGGGATAAATTCTGAGTATGGGTCACCATACGCCACATGTCACTTCAAAGTATGGAAATGAAGGAAAGAAAGAAAGAAAGAAAGAAAGAAAGAAAGAAAGAAAGAAAAGACAAAGCAAGTTAGAAAAAAGGAAAGAAAGATGGCAGGAGAGGAATGAATGAAGAAACAAAGAATGTGTTCATAGTGAAGTATTCCTCTGCTGAAACTCACTGAATTTAATTTAATCCTGCAAGTTGAATCAACATATTAACATTGCAATGTTGTCTTTTACAATGTCTTTGAGTTGATTTGCAAGCATTTTGTTAGCCTTTTTATAACCATTTAGCATTTAACATTGTTGCAACATTTTTCTCAACATTGAAACAACTAACATTATTTTCACGTGTAGCAGAACTCATTTACACATCAGATCTGCCACCAGCCTCCTGAACACCAACAACCTTCAGCCTGACAAACTGTCCTCGTGTGCATTTAACACCCAGACGAACCTCAAAGAGCCTTCATGAACCGTCAGCGGTTTGGTGAACTAGCCTACTAACCTAACTAACCGTCTCCACCGTTTCACTTGTAAAATCTTGCCAAAAACCTAAAATGTCAAGTGAGGCTTATCAAGTGAGTTTTCTAGAGACTCTCAGTGTGTGTCTCCAGTCGAGAGACTCTAACGCGTTCTCAGAGGACCGTGTTTTTGCATATCCTATTAATCCTAATGAGATTTTAGGCTCTAAGACTCTGATTAGGCCTGCAGTGAGGTACAGTGCTCAGCTTGAACTGTAAAGCTCACAAACACTGTTAACTGAACAGAGAGAGAAAACACTGCGGGTCTTGTAGATTAAACGTAATGCATAATCATGGACCCAAAAGGGCTGAATGTCAGCAAGAGAAGGCCCGGGTTTAAAATTGCTTGTAAAGAATTATAAGTTCAATATTACTCTGAACTTATGGCAGTGACACTGCTCTTCTTAAAATTTTAAAACACACGAATGGTTTGACAACACATTCATGCACACGCAGTGAGCAATGTACTCAAGTTCAAGGTCAGTAAAAAACATTCTATATTCCTTAAGCTGCTGCAAAGAATTTCTTAAATGTTTATGAAGCCGAGTCTATTCAAGTCATTTGGGAATTTCAGCTAGGATCACAAACACTGAATCACACTAGAGGGGGTATATATATATATAGTCTCCTAATCTAAAAACAGAGCACTTAGCTAAATCTGCTTTGCACGTCCAAATATTTTAAAGTCTGCTGTTAGCAAAAATATATTCAGAAAGCATCCAATTAAGAATTACTAAAAAACAGAATATTTTGCATTTACGGTCTACACCATCCATATTAGTGCTGGGTAATGATTAATCGTGATTAATCGCATCCAAAATAAAAGTTTTGTGTACATAATATATGTGTGTGTGTACTGTGCATATTTATTATGTATAGCTATATAAATACACACACATGCATGTATATATTTAAGAAAAATATGTTATGTTTATATATTAAATATATTTATATATAATATAAATGATATGAATATAAATATATACATGTAAATATTTTCAAAATATATACTGTATGTGTGAGTCTTTATATATACACATGATAAATATACACAGTACACACACACATATATATATATATATATATATATATATATATATTATATGTGACCAAGGACAACAAAACCAGTCATCAGGGTCTTTTTTTTTAAATTGAGATTTATGCATCATCTGAAAGCTGAAAATAAATAATCTTTCCATTGATGTATGGTTTGTTAGGATAGGACAATATTTGGCTGAGATACAACTATTTGAAAATCTGGAATCTGAGGGTGCAAAAAAATCTAAATATTGAGAAAATCTCCTTTAAAGTTGTTCAAATGAAGTTCTTAGCAATGCATATTACTAATCAAAAATGAAGTTTTGATATATTTACAATTTACAAAATATCTTCATTGAACACGATCTTTACTTAATATCCTAATGATTTTTGGCATAAAAGAAAAATGGATAATTTTGACCCATACAATGTATTGTTGGCTATTGCTACAAATATACTCGTGCTACTTATGACTGCTTTTGTGCTCCATGGTCACATATGAACAAAAACTTTTATTTTAGATGCGATTAATCACAATTAATCATTTCCCAGCACTAATCCATATTACTAAAAACAATAAACACGTAGAGTACATTTGAAGCGGAAGCAAAAAACAAACAACGCCTAAATAGCAACAAGCACAAACCTGGAACTAGGTAAAGGTAAATCTAGTCAAGAGAGATGTAGGGACAGCCAGAAAAGACAGAAATAAGGTTGTTACTTGTATCAGGAGAAGCCATGGTGGATACAATGACCGGAGGTCCGGTTCTGCGAGTTTGCTTGTTGTTAGGATTAAGGGTCTGAGGCTGGAGGGCTGAAGATGCCGGAAGGATGGCACTCTCCACCGGCGCTGCTCCCTTGCGCAGTAACTGAGGGCTGTGATGAGGGCTATGAGAAGGAGAGAGAGGAGGAAGGTTTGGAGAGCGCTTCATCAGCTCCATAGGGCTGTACGTACTGGAGAAGGTCTTGGGTGCCACTCCTGGAATAGTCGGAGGTTGTTGTTGAGCAGACATGGCCAGGCCGGTGTGGGCGTTGTACAAAGGTCGTGTTTGAGTGGCGTAGCCCCCCGGACTGACCGGAAGACCTCCGACCGAGCGAACCCCTGGATATGTTGTGGTTTCGAGGAGATGCTGAGATGGAGCGCTGCTCGGCCGGCGACCGAGAAACTCTCCCATTCTAGGAGAGATGGATTGCAGTGCGCTGGGAGGCTGTTGAATGAGGTTTCCATCCATGCCGAGTCCCTGAGGCTGCATGTAGAGATCATTGCGATGGCTGAAGCTGTTAGAACGACCTCGCATAACTGCAGCACCGGTTGCTCCCGTCTTGCAATTGAGAACCACTCGAGAAAGCACTCGTGCTTGGCCCAAATTGGTAGCGACGGAGCGGACGTCGTGGTCTTCCATCATAGCAAGCATGGAGGTAGAATCAAACCCTTGCTGCAGGAGAAGAGTTATGGTGCTTTCCGACAGACCCTCGGAACGCAGGAGAGCTAGAAAACTAGGATCCACGGTTCTCTTGGGGTCGACGGAGACGCCCCCCGGGGGGTGATGGACGGCGCCCGGATCGTAAGCAGGGTCGTAAGGCATCCTTTGAGTTGATACAGAGCCATACGCAGGGTTCCCTCGAGTCCCATCCATGATTGTAGCTGTAGGGTCCACTACTATGCAGGTGGATCCAGAGTCCAGTGGAAGGCCGTTGACGTCGGTGTATACAGAGTGTTCTGCCGGATATCTGGATTCGATGCTGAAGCAAGCCGGTGAAGCGGCTCTACTGCGAATACGCTGGCTGTCTGGGATCATCTTGATGGCTAGAGAATCCCTGTACAAGCGGCTGATCTCATGAGCCGAGGGAGGAGGAGGTGGAGGAGGAGGTGGAGGTGGAGGAGGAGGAGGAGGAAGAGCTCCGGGCATAGGACCAGGAGTAGTTGCTCTGGCTTGCCCTTGATCCCAAGCGGTCCTGACCCCTCCTGTGGCCAGGCCATAATGCGAGCCTGATCTGCTCAGCATGTGCTGGTTTCCTTTATAATAGCCCTGCAGATCTTCCGGTGGCTGGGCCGATAGAGCAATATCAAAAGGGTAGTAATCCGGAGGAGGAACGGTGCCACGGACAGCCATGAAGTTGCTGCAGAGATTGCTGTTTGTTTCAGTGGAAGCAACCCATTAGCCGACAAACAGAGGAGCCCTTGCAAATGCACTACAGAATGAAAGCCTAATATTTCGTGAATGCATGCACGGGTGAGGAAAGAAGAGAGGACGGTTGTGAGGAGGGGAAAAAGCAGGTGTTTGATTTCACTTCTCATGTTTCCCAACGAAGGTGTGCGAGGGAGGTAACATTTCACCTGATCTCTAGCCGACATTTCTTTTTTGCATCACTTGAGGTCATGCTATCATGTGACTGGCAGGTAAACCCTGAATAATTTAGCTTTGGAAACATAAGCAAGTCAGACAGAAGAAGAATAGGACAACACGACATCTCAGTAACACAAACTTACCAACTTAACAGCAAGGAAACACACTTTACATCTGTACACCAAACTGGATTCTGGATGCTCTCAGCCATCAGGTTTGGATTTGGGAGGGAAAGATGTAAAAAAGAGGCAAAACAGAAGGACAATGCATTGGCAAAGGGCTCATGCTAATCCAAAGGGGTTTATCCTTCCCTACTGGCCCCACTACAGCACCGAGAGATTAGTCCAAATAAAACCAACTTAATGCCACTGTCCCCTATGACAAACACTCAAACCGTCATCTCAAGCTGTGTCCCAACGTCTGCCAAACATGAAGAGACTGATTTCTCTCCATAAAGATCCCGATACAGCTCTATAGTGCGAATGAGTGGCTGGTCGCCATATTTAGTTCAGTGTCTTACACAGTGTTAGGATGCAGTCAACCGGTGTTAATCCTCACACAGATCTGTGTTAATGCTGAACGCTTCACTTACAAAGATTCACAAATAATGTGGATAGTTTGGGCTATTTGGTTTATATTCATGCTATGCATATGTCACTTCAGGGTTAATTCATTTCAAGTGGTGCAACAGAAGTTGCTTTACTTTGCATTTTTATTTTCCCCCATTTTTTTTATCACAAAACCAAAGGAAGTTTTAGTTTACTTAGTGCGGTCAAACGATTAATCGCGATTAATCGCATCCAAAATAAAAGTTTTTGTTTGCTTAATATATGTGTGT
The DNA here is from genome assembly GCA_021397915.2 of Tor tambroides. NCBI lineage: Eukaryota > Metazoa > Chordata > Actinopteri > Cypriniformes > Cyprinidae > Tor > Tor tambroides. The sequence continues at coordinate 10,514 of JAFVLL020023347.1, read as the reverse complement.
TCTGTGTATATTTATTATGTATATATAAATACACACACATACAGTATATATTTAGACAATATTTATAAGTATTTACATGTCTATATTTATATTCATATAATTTATATTTTAAATAAATCTATTTAATATATAAAAATAACATTTTTCTGAAATATATACATGCATGTGTGTATTTATACGTATATACATAATAAATATACACAGAACACATATATTATGCAAACAAAAACTTTTATTTTGGATGCGATTAATCGCGATTAATCGTTTGACCGCACTAACCCATCTTCGTTTGGGTTATACAGATAAACAAACCTCAAATTAAAAGTGATAAAGCATCCATATTTGCTCTACATAACAAGATCAGGGTTGGAAAAGACACATTTTAAACTGTTAACAATGTGATAAACTTGCACATTCTATATTAAAGGCTAAATTACTCCTGCTTAGTAACTAATGAGCTATATAACTCTGAGGAAGAATTGTTTATTCCAATTTTAATTAATAAATATAACTATTTATTGACCATTTGTGTCTTTTTTCATCATAGTTTGTGTCTTATCTTCCTAAAGGTTCTTCTAAGGCACAATGCGAAGTGTAATCTACACTATATAGCCAAAAGTATTGGGTCGCCCCCTTCTAATGAACAGGTTTGACTACTTTAGTAATTTCTATGAGTACAAATCTTAATGTTAAAGCATATAATGATATTCTAGGAAACTGTGTGCTTCTAATATTATAGCAACAGTTTGGACAGGACCCTTTTCTATTCTAACATGACAATGCCTCTGTGTATAAGACAAGGTTCAAAAAGAAAATGATTGATTGAGTCAGTGTGGAAGAACTTGACTGGTCTGCATCGCCAAGTCCTAATCCCAGTTGAACACTGGCTCTGGTGTGACTGTAAATGCAGACGGGCAAAACTCATCACCAAACACCAATGACTTGTACATACACTATATAGACAAAAGTATTGGCCCCTTCTTGAACAAACGCACTTTAAATCTTGTGGCAACAACTGATGGAACATAATTCATGTATTTAAAAATTGTCTTCCATCTCTCTGTTGCAGCAGTTTTTGGAAGTGTCTAAAAATGACTGAACCCATATGTACAAGTCATTGGTGTTTGGTGATGAGTTTTTGGCTCAAGGTCTGCATTTACAGTCACACCAGAGCCAGTGTTCAACTGGGATTAGGACTTGGTTTTATGCAGACCAGTCAAGTTCTTCCACACTGACTCAATCAATCATTTTCTTTTTGAACCTTGTCTTATACACAGAGGCATTGTCATGTTAGAATAGAAAAGGCTCCTGTCCAAACTGTTGCTATAATATTAGAAACTTACAATTTCCCTAGAATATCATTATATGCTTTTAACATTAAGATTTGTCTGCTCATAAATTGCTAAAAATAGTCAAACCTGTTCATTAGAAGGGGGCGACCCAATACTTTTGGCAATATAGTGTATCTTTATGCTCAATGACAGACAAGTAGTCAAACGCTGACGGCAAACAAGACTCTTTCTTAGAGTTTAACACCACCAGCTGCCCTGTAGTTCATTTCTCACGGCGTATCTGCTTTGTGCTCACTGTAAGAACATTTACACGCACTGACGGGTCAGCGTCATGATAAATAGTTCACAATCCTTCCAGAGTCTGGAAATATCTGCAAGAACGGCCCAACAAGCATAAACATATCTGACAGCAGCTCCCTGAAAATAGAGCCGATCCTTCTTTTAAGGCAAAGCCTTAAAATAAACCCAGCAGACCAAAAACACGTCTCCAGTGACTGTTCTAATGCGGTATTATCATAATCACATTACCACAGGACTTTTCTGCAAAAGAAGAATTTTATACAAACATTATACAAATAGATTTAACAATAGCATGTACATGATGATATTAAATCTTTCAAAACATGCATGCATTTTTTATTCTTAGAATCAGAATTCCTCATTTTTAACAGCATTTACTAAGAATTTTCTTAGCAACGGAATGAAAATGTACAAATAAGTTACAAATTCATACAAATTAGTCACCAAAATGTAAAATAGTTACAAATTGCCATGGGAATGTAGATTTAGAGTTTGGCCTCTTTTAATGTAGACCAGTAAACAACCACACAGCTAATGTTTTTTGAACGTTATATAAATGTTAGCAGCACAACCTATTCTTAAAATAACGTTTATGAAACTTTCTTGTAAATGTATTAATATTTGATATATATATACGTTTTTATAACATTAAGAGAAAACATTCTTGGATCAAAATTCAGGAATTATGTTATTTGTACTTGAACAGTCTAAGAACTGTTTTTTGTAACCTTTAAATAATGTTATAATAATGACAAGAAACCTGGATGTTTTAATGTTCTTATGATATTAAAAATAAACATTCATATAACGTTATATTTTTGATTAAATCAAGTAATGTAAAAACGTTTTTGTAACCTTTAATGTTAGAATCACGTCAAGAAAACTGGACATTGTAATATTTTTAGAAATTAAAAATAAATATTCAAATAATGTTATATTTTGGGTTAAATTAAATTAAAAATAAATATTCGAATAATGTTATATTTTGGGTTAAATGAAATTAAAAATAAATATTCGAATAATGTTATATTTTGGGTTAAATGAAATTAAAAATAAATATTCGAATAATGTTATATTTTGGGTTAAATTAAATAAAATATAAATATTTGAATAATGTTTTATTTTGGGTTAAATTAAATTAAAAATAAATATTCAAATAATGTTATATTTTGGGTTAAATTAAATTAAAAATAAATATTCGAATAATGTTATATTTTGGGTTAAATGAAATTAAAAATAAATATTCGAATAATGTTATATTTTGGGTTAAATTAAATTAAAAATAAATATTCGAATAATGTTATATTTTGGGTTAAATTAAATAAAATATAAATATTTGAATAATGTTTTATTTTGGGTTAAATTAAATTAAAAATAAATATTCAAATAATGTTATATTTTGGGTTAAATTAAATTAAAAATAAATATTCGAATAATGTTATATTTTGGGTTAAATTAAATTAAAAATAAATATTCGAATAATGTTATATTTTGGGTTAAATTAAATTAAAAATAAATATTCGAATAATGTTATATTTTGGGTTAAATTAAATTAGATGAATAATGTTATATTTTGGGTTAAATTAAATTAAAAATAAATATTCGAATTATGTTATATTTTGGGTTAAATTAAATAAAAAATAAACATTTGAATAATGTTATATTTTGGGTTAAATTAAATTAGATATAAATATATGAATAATGTTATATTTTGGGTTAAATTAAATTAAAAATAAATATTCGAATTATGTTATATTTTGGGTTAAATTAAATTAGATATAAATATATGAATAATGTTATATTTTGGGTTAAATTAAATTAAAAATAAATATTCAAATTATGTTATATTTTGGGTTAAATTAAATTAAAAATAAATATTCAAATTATGTTATATTTTGGGTTAAATTAAATTAAAAATAAATATTTGAATAATGTTATATTTTGGGTTAAATTAAATTAAATATTCGAATAATGTTATATTTTGGGTTAAATTAAATAAAAAATAAACATTCGAATAATGTTATATTTTGGGTTAAATTAAATTAAAAATAAATATTCGAATAATGTTTTATTTTGGGTTAAATTAAATTAAAAATAAATATTTGAATAATGTTATATTTTGGGTTAAATTAAATTAAATATTCGAATAATGTTATATTTTGGGTTAAATTAAATTAAAAATAAATATTCGAATAATGTTTTATTTTGGGTTAAATTAAATTAAAAATAAATATTCGAATAATGTTATATTTTGGGTTAAATTAAATTAAAAATTAATATTCAAATAATGTTATATTTTAGGTTAAATTAAATTAAAAATAAACATTCAAATAATGTTATATTTTGGGTTAAATTAAATTAAAAATAAATATTTGAATAATGTTATATTTTGGGTTAAATTAAATTAAAAATAAATATTCGAATAATGTTATATTTTGGATTAGGGCTGGGTATCGTTCAAAAATTTTCGATATCGATACCGATACCGATACCTTGAGTTCGATACCGGTTCCTGAACGATACTTTTTTCGATACCAATTTTATGAAATCAATTTTAACAAGATTACATTATCTCAAAAAACTTTGGTTTTTATTTTTTTCAGCTTGTTGACATTGATACAGACTCAAAGACTCATCTCCTGAGCCACTGCACCAAAGGAACAAAATATATCCAACACAATAAATCAGTGCAAATAATTTTAATAAACTCAAATAGTTTTCAGTTTACATAGTGTTTGTTCGTTTTTTAAAATGCATAGCTCAGACAGAACATTCATTTCTATTCATTTATTCTAGGTTGTTAAAGGCTTCAAGAAATTGAAAATCTTTATCCACTTTCCTTAAGTGGGTGTTTTATTTTCTTTCACCATACGTTTTATTGTTATTAAATTCTGTGTTGTACTATGTGTAATTATTTGAATGCATAAAAACTAAGTTTTATTCAAATTTATTCTTAAAATAGCCTTATGAAATGTTTTATTTTTTCCTCAGAAATTCTGTGTTCTGTATCTGGTTTTCAAGATGCTTTTATTTTGACAGGTTGCCGTGAATACCTTTACTGTTCTGTGTGTGTATGATATGTCGCTAGTTTTACTCAAATCAAATGGTAAAATGCTCGTGAAGTGACTCTCATAGCAGTTCTGGAGATGTTGTTCATGTGTTTATGTCCTCATTTAGACGGCAGACATACAATCACCGCGAGCGTCGCAGCGGCGCTTCAGTCTGTGTGTAATAAACACGGCCGCCCGATATAGAGAGCAAACTGCTCCGTGCGCTTTTCGAATCGCTCTCGCAGATATCAAACACTGATCAGTCAAGCTGCGTCATCTAGTAGAAACACACCTAGTGCTGCAGGCTTATTGCTATTTGGCGTTGATGAGATTAACCCCTTAGGTATCGAAATTTGGTACCGAACGACAAGACGTTTTTCGATACTCGGTGGTATCGAGGCAATTCGGTCGGTGCCTAAAAAGTATCGAACTCGATACCCAGCCCTATTTTGGATTAAATTAAATTAAAAATAAATATTCAAATAATATTATATTTTGGTTAAAAATAAAGTTAGTAGAATGTTCTAACAAATGTTTTTGTAAACTTTAAATAACAGTCTAATTAATTACGACAATAAAACTGGCCATTTTAACATTCTTAGAATATTAAAAATGAATGTTCAAATAACGTTATATTTTGAGTAAAAATAAAGTTAGTAGAATGTTGTAAAAAAACATTTTTTTAACATATTAACATCAAGAAAGCCAGACATTTTAACATTCTTAGAATATCACAAATAAACATTCAAATAACATCAAATTTCGGGTGAAAAAAGTTAGAACACTGTAAGAAACATTTTTGTATCCTTTAAATAACATTCTAATCACGACAAGAAAACTGGACATTTTAACCTTAAAGAAACATTTTGAAACAATGTTCCCACAATGTTTTTAGAACCTCAATTTGTTACCTGCACACCTAGCAACCACTGAGAACACCTTAGCAACCACCTACATCATCCAAACACCTGCCACAGAGCTACTGGCCAATGAAACGTTTGTGGAACTTACTGTAATAAAATGAAACCGATTGTGTTGCATATTCTGAACGGCTTCTGCAGCGTATATATTAGATTACGGCAAAGGTGTTTGCAAACGTTTGCTTTTGAGATGTGTTTGTGATATTTTGCTTCATTTGAGGCATTTTGCATTTTGTGTGCAATTCTTGGATTTGTGTGTAAGGTTTTGAAAAAACGAGGTGAAGTTTTAAAAATGCATGTAAGCAGCTGAAGCATTTTAACACTCTAACAAGAGTCTGGAGAGGAAAACACACGTTAGTAATTGACAGCTGCAGAGGAACATCTGGAGAAGGCCTCCTGTAACTACAGCAGCATGTGACTGTGTTCTTCCTCCGCTCAAACCCTCCTCGCAGGCAACCTGCCACGAGATGAAGCCAGATGGAGCAACAGACGGATCGGCAAAGACACCACGAGACGAGAGGAGACTGAAACGCACTTCATCTAGACCCCTAAGGCCTGTAATAACGGGGCCACGCTGTGGTTTTCTCTCCAAACCCATCGGTACCGAGCACAACAGACGTGCTAGATCTGCGTCTCCCTGCGGCGGATCGTTCCCTGCCGCTCCTCTGATTAAACTATCTGTACTCCGTCTCCAGTCAACAGGCAAGCTGGATTATGCAAAACACATCTCAAGCGGAGTAATGATTTAATCAGGAGTGTCATCCACCCCGAGGCTCTCCACAGACACCGCCGGAGATCACTTCTGTTTGTGCCGATTTGCTAAACGACATGTTTCATGTAATACACTGATCTCAGTGATGCTATCCATCAGGAACAGATTTCATATCAAGAACGGAAACAGACATGAATGTGAGTTTGCAGTGGATTGTGGGAGATCACAGAGAGACTGAATCACAGTTAAAATTAACCTGCAAGTCATATTGATAAATGTTTTCCTTTGGATAACAAAGTTAATTTTAAACCAGGTTGTGCACGGTTCAGAATAAAACTGAGAATTTTAAATGAAACGGAATTCAGAATTGCACTTGAAATTTAAACGCAACTCAAATTTAGATATAAGGAAGTAAAATTACGATGAATTGAAATATGTGACCCTGGACATAAAAGCAGTCATGAGAGTCAATATATTTAAAATTGAGATTTATGCATCATCTGAAAGCTGAATAAATAAGTTTTCTATTGATGTGTGGTTTGTTAGGATAGGATAATATTTGAAAATCTGGAATCTGAGGGAGCAAAAAAATCTAAATATTGAGAAAATCTCCTTTAAAGTTGTTCAAATGAAGTTCTTAGCAATGCATATTACTAATCAAAAATTAAGTTTTGATATATTTACGGCAGGAAATTTACAAAATATCTTCATGGAACATGATCTTAATATCCTAATGATTTTTGGCATAAAAGAAAAATTGATAATTTTGACCCATACAATGTATTGTTGGCTATTGCTACAAATATACCCCAGCGACTTAAGACTGCTTTTGTGCTCCAGAGACACATATAAAGAAATTCTGTAAAAACTATTAAAACATGTTTATAAATTAAAATAAAGGTGACATAAAATGCAGTTAAATACAAATATTAGATGAAAAACTTCAACTTAAACAAATTAGGAATGTTGCCTTGGCAACAAACTGAAATACGTTTAGGTTGAAGGACTAAAATTGCTAGACGGAAATAAATAAAAATTTAAATTTTAACTAAAACTGAAATGAAAATAATTCAAACCTCAATAGGAATATTTAAAGAAATAATAAAAATGATGTTTTTCTCAGAGAAACTGTGTGGGGAGTTCCTATTTCATGCACATATTAAAATATTATTTCAAAATATTAATAAATAGTATATAAATGGTGCTAAAATAACACTGATTCCATTTCAAGTTCCTGCGTGTGATTGATTCAATTCACAGTCATAAATTTAAAGAGAGCCTTTTCCTAAATTCTGAATTTTGCACATCCCTACTAAAAATAAATAAAATAAATATATTAAATAAATAATCAAGTGTGCATAAGTTGCGGTGCAGTGTTTAAATCCATTCCACAGAAAGAGTGAAAAGATTCAGTCTGGGCCTGAAAGTGAAACAGATTGAGATCAGGAGCAGAATAAAAGAGTCTCACCTTCACAGATTCTGTCGAGTCGCTGTCTCTTGACTTTGTGTCTGTCGGTCAGAGCCATGCTGACACACACACACACTCACACACACACACACACACACACACACACACACACACACTCACACACACACACACACGCGTCTGTCTCTGACGTCTAACACACTGATGATCCGGCCGAGCGGGGCATCACCCCTCAGAACACCTGCGTTAAACACACAAAAACACACACGATTAGAGCCGGGAAACACTTTACACAGCATGCACAGCGTTCACAATCACACTCTGTTATTCTTTAGCACGCAAGTGACTTATTTAGACTGAGAAATGAGTCAAACAAACACAAATACACATTTTACGAGTGTTCTTCTGAATGCACATATTAAAATGAGCACAAATGCATTTAATGTAACAGCATCTTGAGTGTAATGACACACAGTGACCAGCAGAGGACAGTGAGTCGAGATCTGAGTGTCCACTCAAAGAGGTCAAACACACACACACACACACACACACACACACACACACACACACACACACACACACAGAGAGAGAGAGAGAAACAGCTTCTGGGTTTGTGAACTGAGACGTGCTCACTGATTTTCTTCAGGACACGAGAGGAACATGAGGATTTCCAGAAGCAACACACATTCGTTCAGAGAGACGGACAAGTGTGTGTGTGTGTGTGTGTGTGTGTGTGTGTGTGTTTGTGTGTGTGAGTGTGTGAGTGTGTTTGTGTGTGTGTGTGTGTGTGTGTGAGTGTGTGTGTGTGTGTGTGTGTGTGTGTGAGTGGAATCGTTGATGTGTGTGAATAATTTAAAAGGTCAAACCACCTGCAGACTGAAATCCTCTTTAGACGCTCCAACGTCTCATTTCAGACACAGAAAATGAGGAAATGCATCATTCACAATATACACAATATACTACTGTATATTACTGTGAGATCACCATGAAATACTCAACATCTGACATTCAGAAACATCATCCCTGGCATGTGATGTCAGCAAAACCGTGCTATTTGTGACCTAATATTACAGGATTTTGTATCAGTTGATTTGAAAATGTTATTGCTAAACTTAAAATTATATTTTCCCACTTTAGTCTCAAAGTAACTGGCTGTAGCCGCATAGACATACAGGGACTGCCATGGGGAGATGTTTCCTAATTCCTAATTCCATAATTTTAATATTAATACTAAAAATAAATTAAATATTGGTTTTGAAGTGCATGGCTGAAAATAACAATTAAATATAAAATAAAATAAAATAAAAAAATAAAATAAAATATTATTAATAAAACAAATAAATAAATACTAAAAACTTTTTATTATTTGTATCTTGTTCAGTTTTGGTTAGCCTTGAAAAAACATCACATATTACAAAATAAAAATAATAATAATAATAATAATAATAATAATAAAAATAAAATAAAATAAATAAAAAAATAAAATAATTATATGAATGAATGAATACATAAATAAATACTAAAAATATTTTATTAATTGTGTCTTGATCAGCTTGGGTAAGCATTGAAAAAAATCACATATTAAATCTACAGTAAATAAAACAAAACAAAACAAAATAAATACTAAAACATTTTATTTTTTGTATCTTGTTCAGTTCTATTGACCCTTAAAAACATCACACATTAAACCTTAATAAAATGATAAAATAAATAAAAATTAATTACATGAATGAATGAATAAATAAATAAATACTAAAAACATTTTATTATTTGTCTTGATCAGCTTTGGTAAGCCTTGAAAATAAATCACGTATTAAACCTAAAGTAAACAAAACAAAACAAAATAAAATACATAATAAAACATTTCACTGTATTTTATTGTATCTCGTTCAGTTCTATTGAGCCTTAAAAAACATCAGACATTAAACCTTAATAAAATGATAAACTAAAATTCAACCATGACGCATCTTAACCCCGTCAACATCTACAAATGCTGTGACAGACCTGTAAAACACAACACTGACCGCAAAAAACACAGAACGGTGAAGAAAACATGAGGCGAGCGAGTGTGAGCCGCTGCATTAACAGCAGAATAAACAAACCCAGAAATACAGCCGTTCATCTCTGATCCTGGAACAGACCTCCAAAACCTGATTAACTAGACATGAATACAGGGACAGATAACGATACCTTTCCTTTTAAAAAACATGCATTTAAATAACCGATTACACTTTGAAAATTAACAATAACTAATGTTGATATAACTAAAATATTGCATTCACCTTAAAGCTACGTGGATATTCTTTGCCTTTCAGAAAGGGCTTTGAAAGCAATGAAAGCAATGCATTTTCCTCATAGAAAAGAGTTATAAAGGAAAAACAACATTTAATATGGCGTAATGAGGAAGACAGTGATATAAAAGACCAAATTTGGTATACAGTTTGTTAATATAATATAATATGTGGCAAGCAGCTGAGCCCAGAATATATATGCAAACATGTTAATTACATGTTAAGTGTTTTGCTCTCAAAGAAAACCGTAATAATGACAACATTTAAAGTGGCTTAATGCATTAAGAAAGCAATATTAAAAGGCCAAACTCAGTATACACCTTATTGATGATGCAAACCGATGATGTGTGTGTGTGTGTGTGTGTGTGTCTGTGCGCACGTGTGTGTGTGTGTGAGTCTGTGCATGTGTGTGTGTGTGTGTGTGTGTGTGAGTCTGTGCATGTGTGTCTGTGTGTCTGTGTGCACGTGTGTGTGTGTGTGTGTGTGTGTGTGTGTATGTGTGTGTGTCTGTGTGCACATGTGT